>JBAMYA010000004.1:7085784-7100628 GCA_037176975.1 Arrhamphus sclerolepis | reverse complement strand
TCCCACACAAAATAATTCTGCGTTATACTGTTGCATCCTACAATATTTACTAAGGCCCATTAAAGATTCCTGATTGAATTTTTGCCACTTTATCCTTTATATAGCCATGCTTAGCTGACTGATGGATGTGCTTCATGACAGTCTCAACAGAAAATGCTGGCAAGCTGTGAAGACTGGGGGAGACTTTTATCCAATAATGGTAATTCCCCCATGAATGACTTTGTGAAGCGATTTTGTCTTCCCACACAGTATTGACTTATTCCCTTTCATTTTGTACATGGTGTTCCCACACAGAAAGAGTACTCATCTCATCTACTTGGATATGCTATCTTTCAGAGATGTAGGATTAATGTTATTACATTGAGACCAGCGTGCGGCCCATGGCTTTATGACTTTTCACATGTGTTGCATCTTAGAGACCCGCTTCTAAGGAAAAACTTGACAAGGCTTTGGAAAAGCACTTCCGCGATTTAGGCTACGATATATAGCAGCTTTTTCATTTGTCTCCTTCAGGGGATTAAACCGAAAGCTATATTAAAAGCTTATATTTTAGGAAGCTGACCTTTGTCAGTTCAGGTCAGAAGAACAGACCTATTGCTGTACAGATCAGATATGTGGGATGAGAAGTGCTGGCTGGGAACTTGCACAGCAGATTTTAATTTACAGGACCTTGTTGAAAAACTCGGAACCAATGTGAAAAAGAGAATATAGTTCTGTTATCACGCAAAAAAGAAAGAAATGCTTAAGAGATTTGACAGCTGAAGTGGTGAACAAGCTCCATCTCTGTCATCTAAACCTCACAAGTATGTGAGTAAAGAGTCAGAACACTCATTAATGACAGAGCATTGCATTGCTCACATTTGCATGTTAATACTCACAGGAAGGGAATCATAGCATTTATTTCTTTAGGGAAGAATCTTGTACCTGTGCTGCCACGCTGTTATATAGCAGTTTGACAGTATGAAAGGGGGGAAAAGGAGAGGGAGGATCAGGAGGGAGGTTTAAGAATTCAGGTCTTCCTGGGTAATAAGGGGGCAAAGCCTGGTAATAAATCAAACAGACAGAGATACAATTGAAATCCTGCATGAATTTCAACCAGAGGATATTATTCAAAATATTATGAAATGAATCTAAATCTTATGCTCCAGTGCACAGTGGAGGACTGTGCAGAAGGAGGTTGGATATTAGTGGAGCTGTTGGCTTGTGCTTGTTTTATTTATTTCCATTTTCAGTGTTTGCATGGGCTGGATTTCTAAACACAGAGTAAATAGTGTGGGAAATTGGAGGAGCTATTTTAAAATTCCACTCCAACATCAGCACAGAGACCATGTGAGAATAAATATCCAAGTCACTGTTCCAAGCTAATGGGTTTAGATAAAATTAGGCACATATTAAGAGTAAATCTCTTTAGACTGTCAGTGTTGCATTGTGTCACTGGAAAAAGACTGTGAGCTTAGAGATAGTCACATATTTTGATCAAATGCCCTGGTAAACATTTCAGTGTTCCATTCATTTTAAAGAGCATAACACTGTATAACTAAACCATGGTTGTCCAAATGTCATAGTCTTATAGGAGACATTTAAAGCATAGACTGCATAAAAAAAAAAAAAAAAAAAACTGGACAACCCCCCCGTGACATCAGCCATTATTTTCTTGAAGAAGCTGTTGGAAGCCCCTTTTCTGAACCACTGGAAAGCATTATATTGGCAGAAGATGACTCTAGTTAATCCTGAAATGGTCAAATAGGTGGATTTAGCATGCCCAAAGGTCGACCTCAGCACAGTCACCAGAAGTTGGCTATTCTAGCTTGGCTGAACTCTTGCTACCTGATGATGCCAATTAAATTTACCTTACATTTATTCTGCTTGAATATATCCATCCACCCTCATGTCAGGACCAAAACACACACCAAAACAACATCTGTAACGAGTATTGCCAGAGCTGAATTAGGTCAGACAGGCGCTCAGAGACTCTTGACAAGTCAACACTTGGCTAACTGGATGTGTCCTTCAGGTCTCCTGGGCTTCGTAAGAGCTTGGCCCTGGAAGAGGTTTGGGCAAAGGTAGTCAATCCGAAAGGGTGCAGAGCAACCGAGAGAGTAGCTCACATGGAGCAGCAAGCTGTTCTGGCTGTTGCAAGGAAAAGTGGCCAGCGAGCTATAGACCATCCACGAAATAAAAGATTATCTTTAAATAAAATATATTTAAAATTATGCAAGTCAAGAAAGTAATAAGTACCTAAAACAGTGATAGCTAGCTGTCTGTTACAAAATATAACAAAAACACATTCCATATTATGCATAAGCTGTGGCTTTATAAAATTTTAACTGACGACAGTCATAAAAAAATCCATCCACTAAACAGCTGTCATGGATGTAAAATCTAGCAATAAAGTTTTGTAGCAGGTTGTACATGTGTTTATTTCTGCTGCAGCATTGGACATTTTAACAGGAGGTAAATGCGTTTGGACTCTATGGCAGTCATTTGATTCATTTAAATTTTTCTGTCTTCAGCGATGACGACAGCTCACTGGATGTTCATCTTGATTTGTGCTGCCCCTTTAAGAAAGGTGTATGCATTATTGTATTGTGTATTGTTTGCCCCAATAGAGGACTCCTTGGACCATATGTATCTCCATGTTTTGCTTGATGGCAAAGTTCAGCTCACCAGAAAAAAAAAAGACTGAAAAAGTTCATATTTGTTCCGAAAACAACTGCCATTGTACTTTCAATGTCATGTTAGAACAAATCATTACTGTGATTTGGCAATTAGAGCACACGCTGTATATGTTATTGTTGCACATAATATTTAATCTGTTTGATCATACTGCATGAATGAACACTTTCATTTTTAATGTTTTTATTTATGTATTTATTATATTACAGTGCTTCTTTCAGCAATCGTCTAAATTTACTACAAAGCCTGTTGATAAATTTCCCAAACTTGACGTCACACCTCTCCTCTAGTGTGGTTGAATATTGAACTTTTATTGTGTGGATTTTTGCTGAAACTTTCAAAATAATAAGTCCCTTCTCTGTTATTAAGGTGTAAACCAGATTCTCAATATTCATTTTTTAAGCATCGTATGCAAGATGCTGCATCACGCAACATGCGCGCAGAGCCCAACTGTTTAAAACTGTTTTATTGTTCTGGAAATGACCTGACCATTGTCAGTTCAGCGGAAAAGAAAGAGAGGCGGGGAGATGAAGAAAGAAAAATCAACTGAGAACAAAGGATAATTCAAGGTTACAGTGAAGTACGAAATCAGCGTTCAACAGAAAAGAGGTATTTAGTCTCACAGAGTGGGGCTTAGTTTGGATCGTCAGCCAGCTTTTGCCAGTGCAGGCAAAATTCTATTTCAGAGTTCCTCTTTTGTATTGTTTTGTTTTGCAGAAAAAGCTGTAGTTGCTTCATATTCTTAACTGAACGTGTGAATGGTTCTTCTTTCCACTGAATGCACTGCTGTTGTGACGAAGCTTATTTGAAAGTCATTTAACTGGGTCGTCATCGTGTTTTGGATCTTTGTATGCAGAAAATCTAACAGCCGCGGAAGAAGAAACCCCCTGCAGCTTCAAGTTAAGTCAAAAGGGTAATCAACAGCACAAACGTAATTTACTCATGACCACAGTGACACAGTTGATTCAATAAAGTATACTCAGTGGCAACATAGCACATACTTACAGCTGTGTTATTCTTTCAGTTGCTGTGCGTCGAAAATTCTAACTAAAGCAGTGAAACCTGATTCATTCAAAGCTTCTAACTATAGAGGGATATGTGAAACTTGATTACCTTTGATTGTTGGCAATAGCAGCTTTTTTTGGCGGTCTCTGTAATTGTGATGAAATGAAATGGATATGAATAAAATCTTATTTTCCTTCTTTTCTTTTCTTTAAATTATTCTTTCATGTCAAGAATTTAATTAGAAACGTAGCGGAACAACGTACGAGTGAATAACATGAGAATTGTTGGGCTGCAACTTCTTGCTGGAATAAACTTTTTTTTTTTTTTGCAGTAATGAATATTGTAACTAATGACTAACAGAATTTCAGCAGTAATATTATCGTTACTACAAAGTGAAATAACGACCTTTTGATGAACTTACCAGGTTGCACACTAGTTTTTGACCCAAAGACAGCTGTGACAGGCTCCAGGAGACCCCCATGACCCTGAATATGATGAGGCAGGTATGAATAATGGATGGATCTATGACTTTTGTATGAAGTTTGCAAACAAGTGTGCTGAAAAGTGCACAGAGCAGCAGCTAAAACCTTTGCTTGGAAGATTGAGACGGAAGTATTCACATTGACTGGTTAGAAATATCCTCGTCATTTGGATTTTGTCATGAAGAAAAGGTGAGAGGACTCTAATTGTCAAATTTCAGTGGTTTGTAGGTACCGAGACCCTTACAGGGACTGTGTCTCTACAACTGCAGATATCTGGACTACGAACCAGATAGGTTTTCTCAGGATAATGGTTCATTGGATTAACAAAGCTTGCAGTGCAGGAAAAAAAAAAAAGAAAAGAAAAAAAAACTTCTGGAGAGCAAATTCATCACAACCCAACACACTTATGATGTTGTCGGTGAGGATATTGAACAGATCCATCAATTTTATGGACGTTTTAACCAAATGATGGCCACTGATATTGGATCAAACTTTGCAAAGGCGTTTGAAATGGATCAACCTTCTCACCATGAGGAGGAAAATGTTGCAGTGAGGATGAGGGGGTAACATTTACAGACAATACAGATGCCCTTTCGTATGAACATGATAATGATCACTTTTTTCTCCCACTTCACCAGAGATGTGCTTCATATACAGCCAGTAACTTTTATGGAATCATGGCTAAAAAAAAAAAAAAAGTTTGGGGTGGAGGTGGGGGGTGGGGGCGGGAAGCCTAAAGCCTTATTCACTTGGGACCAGTATAAACTGTCAAGAGCTGGTCTGGTCCCATAATTGTCACAAGTTACAGATTTTCTCAGTTTATACTAATCCTATATAAATGGAATTTTAGCTGCATTTTCACAGGTGAAATGAGGAAATTTGCAACTTAAGGGGAGGCAAAAAAACAAAACAATAGAAATATAATGAGTAACACTACAAAACATTTTGGCTCGGACTTCTAAAGGGCAATAAATAAAAACAATTACTTTTTTTCTACCAAGTCAAGTGGAAAGTGTAAAAAGTTCAGCATTTCTGCAAAAAAAAAAAAGAAAAGAAATACAGAGATGCAACTCAAGTCCAAGTGTAGTTCTCTATGTGATTGTTTCAATTTACATGTCTTGTGCTCACATTTGACTCTTAATTCATCAGCACATGCATAAAGGGGTGTCATTACGACATCATAGGCCTATACATGGCGACTCTATGCAGCTAAAATGAAGACAGCTTATTTTGGGTATTGAAATCAAATTTGGCATTGAAAAATAAAACTTTCTTTTATACTGAAAGAAAGAACTGAAATTTAAAAAGTTTCACTTCCAGTTAAAAAAAAAAAAAAAAAAAGTCACTGGAGGACGTGTTTGAGGGTGCGGGGCTGCAGAGAGAGACTATTTAACACTGAAGCAGGTGACACACCTCCTGGCTGAATCTCTATGAAGCTTCTGGTTACTGAGAAACTCCGTTCAACGACGGATATCCAGAACAGCCCGCAGGAAACTGCAAGTACAACTGAATGCTTCACGTCACCTGAGCTCCTGCAGCCTCTTTGCGGTGCTGTGGACATGCAGCATTGAACAGCGTCACCAGAAAGCAGAGTTGAAACGTCCCAGTTGTAGCACTGATGAGCTCAGCACCAGTACAGGAAGCTCACCACCAATGAGCAGTGCCGCTGCTCACCGCTAAAGGTGCGTTCACACGTACGCAGTACGGCAGCACACAGTGGAGGAGGAAAAGTAGCCAGAAGAAGTAGCCAGTGAGGTGAATGAAAGGCGACTCGGTTCTCACTCGACAGGAGTTCTTCTGATAGCAGCTGCTACATAGATGTAGCTGCTACATGTGGCTACATCTATGTAGCCGCAGCTAAATTTGAAAACATTCACTCTAGACAGTTCGTTTGTGAGCAGCCCATCACTGTTGTCCATAACCACACAAACACAACTGCTCCAGATTCACCCACCCTGCCACCTCCTCCCAACTTTTATTTCTCATATTTGTCTCTCTGTGTGACCACAAAAACTGATTTTTTTTTTTTCTCCAGCAAGGTCTGATTATAGATGGATACAAGGTGTTATAGATGCTTCCCACATCAAAATTTGAACATTTCTGATCTGCAACGCGTGCGTGTGAATGCACCATCACTGGTTGGCAGCGGCAGCCGTTTTATTTTTCAATATCAAATTTGATTTCAGTACCAAAGCTGTCATCATCTTAACCCAATAGAAAATCAAAATCCAAATTCTGGGAGCCAACGCCATGACTCAGAGAAGGAAAATTCAGAATCTGTAACCAAGAAATCGATGATCTTAGTTCTAAAACCATTTCTGCTTTCAAATGTCCTTCCTTTGTTCAGTTATTTCTCACTCGCTTTCAGTTCTAAAATAATTCCCAACTGACAATGAACAGCGAAGGAGGCAGAAGGAAGCCAAGATCTGAAGCTCATTGGTTACTGAATGACAGCAATTAACGTTAGCGTGTGTTGCCGTCATGGAGAACAGGTATTATTTTGAGAAATACATCCCTCCACAGCAACAACTACCAAACTTCTGCCTTCTCTCTCATGTTTATTAAAGATGAACACAACTTGAACGTCAGCACGTGATCATAACCACAATTTGCTTTTTGTCACTGAGCTCTCGTTTGCAGATTTTTTTCTTTTTTCTTTTTTAAATCAGCTATAGATGCTGATTCTTTTGATATATATGCCATTGTATTGACGCCATAGAGAAGGACTTGACATGACGGTCATCATACAAGACACCATAAATTCATGACTCAACAAATTAAACAGTTAGTTTACTTTTCCATTCCCCTCTAACAAATGGTTAGGGTCAGGAGTTATAAATATATCATTAGGGATCAGACCTTTTGCTTCTCATAGATCACCATGTGACCACCCCGTCATAGAATTTTGGCACTACCTTACAGAAAGCAAACAAGGCATATGTTGGCATTTCTAGACTGACAAGCATAGATTGTAGTGCCATAATCCATATTGTTGTATTACATTTTGCTGATGTGGATAAATGCACCTATTACACATTTTCTGGGGAGACTGGGCATACCAATGATGAATTAGTTAGACTGTGTGTGCAGAAATTGAATGGAAGTTATTATGAGCTAGTAATCAAAAGCAGAAAATGGAATAAGAGATGAAAGTCACAAACACATTGAATCCCCAAAAAAATCTTTAGTCGTATATTACAAAAGACATTAAAGATAACTTTAAAAGCACATTGTTCAATTTGCCATCAAAAAGGCCAGTGCACGTCTGAGGATCATTCATCACTGAGTTATATCATTTATTTCAAATGTTTCAGGCTCGTATGCCGTCTTGTATACATTTGATGAAACGCTTCATCACCCTCTTGTGCCCAAGTGTTCTCACACAAACTATAATGAAAAGAAAAATCTTTTAGTAGCATAAGGAAACAACTGCAATAGGTTGCACCCTCAGTTCAGATTGAACCCATTCATCGCTGCTGATCGCTGTTCACAGCATAGCTATTGCTGATACACCAAATAAAACAGCATTATCATTTTTATTTGTTTCAATTATGCAATGGTTAAAATGAAGCCCTGTTTTGTTTTGTTTTGTTTTTTTTAGTTCAGTTAACCTTGGAAAGTTCCCCATTTGGATGGAGATTAAATTATAGAACAACATCACAAGTACCTTTGTGAACATGCATTACCAAATCAGTTCTTTCCTGAGCAGCATCACAATGAATAAATAGGTGGGTGGATCACAATTTTACTAATCTATTAACATTTAAATCACAGTTGCAAGGTCTCTATAGTCACCATGCTTAGGCAGCTACATGTCTGTAATTAGCCTTTCCACTCAAGATGAGGGTGAGGCAATTGCTTTATTCAAAATGAGTCTAGTCAGTGTTTTGTATTTTGTAAATTTTTGTGATGTACTCTGCTTGCAAAAATGCCTCTGGCAATGATTTGTCCAGAGTGAGCACTTTCTAGGAACAAAGACTCGCGTCTCCAGTCCATCATAAGGCTACAAAGAGACAAACAAGACAACCATGCACATTCTCACTCAATCATACGGGTGTCTCAACCAAAGGAACTTTAAAAGAAACTTTACTGATGTCAAGATATATTGCGAAATACAACTGTGTCTCGCTGAGACCGGCGTTACATTTACCCCTACAGTCCAAATATTGCACAATAATGACCAGGGACCTCCTTTCCCTCCTCTTCACTTATTCATACATCTGATTTTATTTGGCGCATGAGTGTCATAATGACAACCTTCTGCATTCCTCAAGTCTGCACATCCAAAATGCAACACTCTGCTCTACGACTCTCTTCACATCCCAAAAACTTTTCTGAATGTTCTGAATGTTCTACAGTAAAACTGCACTCATTCAAAGAAAAAATCACTACTAATACCTTGTAGAGTTGATATGAAGTATCATTAGTACAGCCTTGCTTATTCTTTGTGCTTTGTGTACGGAAAAGCATTCATTCATTGAGCATACGTGAATCAGTGTTCCTAAGGAACAACAAAAAAAAAAAACTTTTCAAACTTTTAATGGGATTTAAACTTATTTCTACAAAATCAAGGCTTCTAGAAAGTCCTGTCTTGATTGTGAAAGGAGGGAGTGCGTACTGGAGCTTTTTCTGAAGAGGAAAGTCATCACCTTGGAATGGTAAAGTACCACTGAACATTTCTCAAATATTCTTATCACAAAAAGTGAAGTTAGAATATATTTACCTTCACATTTTGTGAAATGTTTAATCCATTATAAAATTTTGTCCTTTTGGAAGAAACCAAGCTCTAGAGTCTAGACTTTGGGTTCATCTTTTATTCATGTGTTTATCAGTATTGAGAATTGAAAAATACTCAGTGTACTTCAAACTTAAATGCTATTGAATTAATTTATCTTTTTTCTTCTTCTTCTTTTTTTAAACTTTGGAGCGTGTATTTTGGTTTCGAGTAAAGTTCATGAAGTTATCTCCATTTCAGTTTAATTTGCTCCCTCAAAGTCAGATCTTGAGTGTCTGTCTCACAGAAGACAGAGATTGTCATGAGCTTATTACATGCAAACAATTCACGCAGTGATTGTCCTTGAAATTTGTGGAACCAGGAATACTAACCAATGAAACTGTTATCCTTGTCCGTCTTGTTTTAAAAAGCTTGACTGTGAGCAAGATGAAAAGTGCCCATGCTCGAATAAAAAGGAATTATTCTGCAAAGACCAGACGGGGCTTGTGTTTATCTAAACTCTGAGAAGTCTCACAGTCCCAGAGGACACACAGTGTACCAAGTAGATACAATTTTTCCAAGTATGCTTGATTTGAGCTATTTGCTGTAGGCTGAAGTGTTTGTATATGCCAAGCTTGACTGACATCTCCTTGATCCTCTCATGTTTGTATGTCTTGTGTTTGGTTAAACCCTGGGGACCAACATTTATGAGCTTTGATTCTGCTGAATAGATGTGGGGCCTGACACCTCAGCCCCACCAAACTTTAACCTGAAACAAGATCCAATCAACTGACGTTTACATTCTCGTGTGGGTGGGAAGCACCCATAAGGGAAGAAACAAATTGCAGTGGTAGTGCAACAGGTGACACGTCAAGTTTTACATAGGGGGAAAAAAATAAAAATAAATAAAAAACTGTGTTTTGAATACTGCATAGTGCATAAAATAATCCCATGGGCTACAATTTTATCCTTTATTGGAGAAAATGCATTATCCTATCCTATATGCACCTTTCTGATATTGCTTCAGATGATGGTTGAATATCCAACATGATTAAATTTGGATCATATCATGGAAATGCTAAAAATGATGCATGACTGCACCACTGTCTCCTCTTGAGAGCTTGTTGCTCGAGTGCTGAGGTTGTGTTCAGTCCCAAGAGAGAGCGGCTCAGGCATCCCACGCAGTGAATTAGTCAGTACTTAACCCTGACAGTTTCTTCTAGCCTCCTGTTTTTCCTCTAATTACCATCCCATCCTTGCCAGTAATTAAGTCATCCCACAGTAGGGGCTTTTTACCACTAAGTTGGAGAAGGAAAAGGGCATAAAGCCCTACCCCAGACAGGTTGAATCTCCTCAGCTTATACATGTGACAAATGCAAGTCAGCACCAAGCATCCAACATGTTTGCAGTTGGAACATCGCAGAGGTGGCACTTTGTTTTGTACCGTGTGTGTATGCATTTGTGAAGTCCATGTCTACGTGAAACAGACAGATAAAAGTAAAGGTAGTGAAGGGAGAAAAAAAAAAATAACAGTGGATTTGTCATCTTAAAGTTTTTGGTTTTTTTTTTTGAAGATGTTCGTTCAAAGAAAGTAATAAATGCTCAGTGGTTGCACAATAATGGCAACGGCAACTTCAAAGATAGCAGAAAGATTAACAGTGCTGGAATGTCTTCTTGTCTGACTGGCTGAGACAAGTGCTAAAAATCCAAGGGAAGGAAGTTATTACTGTTTGAGAAAGCAAAAAGGAAATTCACATACACAACCAGAGCATGAGATAACAATGCAGAGGCTTTTTGGCCGCTGCACATGAGGCACCTTATTTCTCCATCACACTCAGTCAACATTACGTACACAGAGAAAGAGGTTTCTCTGTCCATAGGAAGGGAAACAATATCCAGCCCTTACTAGGGGCTGTTTAAAAAGACAAACCAAATGAATGTTTTTTAACTTGAGTTATGTTTAGGCCCCAATCAAGCATATGTTTTTTTTTAATGCGGAGAACCAAAACTAGGGGATATGTAAATAAGTGGATAATTTCTCATTTCCTTCTACCTGGTTATGCTACTTTGGTCATAATGATTTGTTGCCAGCCAGGTTTTGTTACAGTGGAACAGGATGTTGAACCCTCTGTTTTTCTCAATTGCCAACAAAAGATCCAACGAGATTTCTAAATTCTTCAATTTTAAACTGAAACACACAGCTCATTTCATGAAAAGAGAGAGAGAGAAAAACAAACAAAAAAATATCCAGCCCCAGGCTGAGATTCACCTGGAAGCAGACGCTCACTTGGTAATGAGACATATATATATATGATTAAAAACTCCTCAAGAAGATGACAACAGTCCAATGGAGCAATAGCTAACTTCAGTCCTGGGTACATCCACCACCGTGATGAAGGAAGATATATTGCTGGCTAAAAAAGCACACTGCACCGTGGACTGAACAACGGCACTCACGGGACTGAGCCAATGATAATGAGACTTCCACATCGACTATCAGTGCTCTTCAAATAGTCAACTAACGACTGTACTGCATACCAGTCGTGTTCCTAGAAGGTTGTTTGACGCAGTGTGAAAAATAGGTATTGAATAATGGAGTTTTAGACAATCAATGGTATTGAAGATATTCAATCAATACAAGAAAGTTTTGGATTTCCAATACCCAGCCCTAACGGAATGAACAACTGAATTGATCTCATTATTACAGTATGTTGTCATAGGCCTAAAAAGGTTTTATATATAGTGTTGAGCATAATGTATAATGGATGTGTTTATTGTAGACATCCACCATGGTAATAGGGAATGAGGAATGACTGGTGTAAAAATAGTCAGTTAGACAATGGAAAATTGCAGATATAGACATAATTAACTCTTAAAATTAAGATTATGTGGCTCTGGTAGCCTTTGTTGAAAGTAACTAGAGAGGAAATGGGTAAAGATATGCAGCAAAGGGTAACAGGCTTGATTTGAACCTTGGCCTGCAGCATGAGGACAGTAATCTTCATACATGTTCAACCAGGTCACCCCATAGTTACAGTTTTAAAAGAGGATGCCTTCAAAACAAGTAACATGCTTATTAATGAAATTTAATTGTTGGTTTTTCCTCTGATAGTATTCCACCTTTCAGTCAGACAATGAGGACTTGAAAGGATGAAAGAATGATAACACACTTGGGTGTTGGCGTCTAAGATCTAATAAATCCCCACTTTTAAAGACATATAGATGTTTGGAGGGAGGGGGGTTTTAAAATACACAAACCTTAATCCCCCTCCATAGGACTGGATCCTGCAGGTGGAAGCAGAGGAGGAGGTAGGAAATTAAGGGTGAGAGAAGGAATGTGAGAGAGATAAGTAACTCTTTCTCTTTGAATAAACTGGAATAAACCATGTAGATGTGCGAGATCAAGTAAAATTCACATTACCTCGTCTGCCTGAAAAAGCTCCAAGGAGTCACCTCATTTATCTTGACTCCACTTAAATGTGTCCCCATATATGAGTTACCTTCACTTATAAACAGGAAGTAAGCGCAACATAAGAAAATAAAAATGACACATATCACAGCGTTTATTGGTCGACTGGTAATACTGGGGAATAAAACCAGTTCGATGGTATGCAAAATTCATTCATTTCCCAATAATCCTCAATTAAGTTAATGGAAGTGAAACCATTTTGACAAATAATAGATTATCTATGCACAACAATGATGAGATATAGGCTTTGTTAATGCATGGCTTTGGGAATGTATGTATGTATATATATGTATATGTATACAGTACATTTATAAAACATTTGTTTCCATGAGCATGGTGTGCTGGGGTGTCTGAGTTATCTAAGCCGTTGCTATGCCTCTGTGTTCTTCCTCACCTTCAGCGTGACCTCACTGCAGGCTTACATGTCAGCTTCCCCATTCATTGTTTTGATACTGAACTTGTTGGACCGCCTTCCATGTCTCGAGCACTTACCTACATTTTCTCCATCACACACTTTTAGCACCTCCCTGCCTCCCCACCTAATGGCATCCCAGAACCCTTGATGTCTTTGTCCTCTTTCTTCAGTCTGTTTCATCCATCCGGACTTCCCAGATGTATCTCTTCTCTGCCCCCCTCCCGGCTAGATCCTGCTAAATTAAACATTGCTGCAGCCTTTTTTAGTCAAATCTAATGACTACATCAAATCTTTGGTCCTTCTATATATCCAATTACAGGTGGCTCGTTCAAAATAATGCAAGACCTGAGTCAGACAAATGCTACACCTTGTTTCTTGTTTCTTTTTTTAAAAACAGATGTATCACATAGCAACACTGAAAGATACAGAAAGGGATGTGTTCAGCCTATATTAATATATAGGTACATATAGGTTGCAATGGACTTAGGCCTCTGTGATATGAGGGGGTCTGCTTAACCAGTTGAGCTATGCAGCACCCTGAGAAACAGATCTTTAAAATAAGCAGATTACCGCATTATTCCCATGGCCTATTGAAACGTTTGGGATAGCTCATAATCTCACAAACGTCCACTTCTGACATGCGCCTGGTGCGACCTGAGGTCTGGGCAGTCTGACTGTGGTGCTTCCATTCCCAGAGGAGACTGTACATTAAGCAGAAGGAGGACGGCTGGAGATTAGTGAGCATGAAGGCTGCCATCCAGGAAGAGACAAACAAAGATGCAGAAATGCATGCAAAGGATAAATAGCGAATGTCTCATGCTGCTGAAACTCAATGAGGAGGTGGAGGGAAAAGAAAGGAGGAAAACCTGGAAGCTGCAACACTAACATCTGTACAGAGTATGGATTGTAAGTGTCAAAGCCAAGATGAGAGATACCTCCAAAACGAGATCCTGTGGGAATTTAACAATCCTGTATGATAAACTGCTGATGGCTGACCAACTGGTCATGACAGTAATATCAGAAGAAAGAAGTGGTGATAGATGTGGCAGTCCAAACTGACTAAATAAATAAATAAATAAAATGTTATAAAGAAGAAAAAATATGGGAAAAATAAAGCCAGCAGTGGTGCTCGTGGTAATTAGAATGCTCAGGTCTGTGATTTCCAAACTGAGGAGTAGACCATTTCACAATTCAGAGCCATTTCTTCCATAAGCAATTTAAATTATGAAACATTATGCACTACAAATTACATTTGCAGATGATTCATTTAGTAATGATCAGATCAGATGACAGTCTTGTGGAACAATTAATATCAGGAAGGGAGTGTTCAGTCAAACATGCATGATGGGCTTGTATCAAATATAACCTTGTTAATCCTTGCCCCAAACTACCCTTTTCAGAGAACAAAGGTACATTTATTAGACCCATATCCTGATAGTCAAGGTGACAGTAATTTAAAATTTGCTTGACCCTTGATAGTTCTGGTGTTTATTTAAAAAAAAAAGTGATATATGTATGCTAGATGAATATTATACATTGTAGTGATTTACAGAGTTGCATTGCAATAAATGTTATTTCAGCTTTGATTAAGAGGAATATCACAAGTCAGAATATTGGGATGCAGCATAAAATGGAGACTAAAATGAAACAGGTGGGGAAAGGAAAGGTAAAACTAGCCAGTATTAACAGCGATGGCAAAACTGGTACTAAGACTAGCGTTGCGAGCAGCAGTGAGTGATTTCTCCATAAAGCCACACCAGACATGTTTTATCCAGCCAATGAAGCAATTAGGACAATAAAGTTAATGCACCACGCCAAGCCTCTTCCACTGCCTCTGGAAAACCACCGAGGACGCAGAGCGGCAGAACAGAAATGTTCCTCCGTGTCTTGTTAGAGTAACGTCATGCTGCTGCTGCTTTGTTAAAGAAAAGATGCACCGCTCTGAGCAGTCAAAATATGTCCAATTAGTCCCCCATAGGTCAACTTAGTGATGAGCCTGCAATTATCACAAAGTGACAAAGGCAATGCTCAGAATGCAGACACATTACACATGGCTCACCAATTAAATATAAACATATATATA
>JBAMYA010000004.1:7061046-7079477 GCA_037176975.1 Arrhamphus sclerolepis | reverse complement strand
CAGTTTATTTAAATCCAGGTTAAAGACCCACCTGTTCTCAGCTGCATTTGAATAAAGTTCCAAATTTACAGTTATTTCAAGCCTGAATTTTAGAACCAAAACTGCTGTTTTTAAACCCCCCCCACTTTATTTTAAAATTTTAAATTATACTTTTTATTCTGCACTCTTCATGGAATGATTTTATTTGCCTCTTATAATTTTATGCAGATGTAACGCACTTTGAATTACCTTGTGTATGAATTGTGCTCTAAATAAACTTGCCTTGCCTGTACAAAGTAAAGTGAAATAAACTGAGTTAAACTGAATACTAATAACTGTTAATGTCACATTTCACTGAAGAATCCTGAACTGTACGTGTGAATGTTTCCCCAGTCCAGAGGAATGGCAGGGTTGCGTCCCAGCTTGTCACTAGGCCAAATCAATATAGATGAACATGATGATCTGCTGCGGTGACCTCTAATGGAAAAAGCCAAAAGAAGTTGCTTTGCTGGTGAAAAATGAAGTCCTTCTCAAATGTTTTATGCCATAAGAAAAACCCCAAGCAACCACCTCACAAAACCACCTGCACAATAATATATATATACATATATATAAGGGAAGATCCTTGTCCCCATGTGCAGCTATGACAGCAGTCTGGCGTTTTGCATGGTGCTGCTGGAGCAGTGTTTTGTTTTTTTTTTGTTCTTTGCTTTTGTGTAATCTCGCACCTCATGTTTGTACAGAAAGCCTTTTTACTGTGGATAATGATAGCAGTTTTAGCCAGCGTTCTTACAAGGTCTTTTGTTGTCGTTCTGGGGTTCATTTGCACATTTCCCACCAAAGGAAGTTCATCTCTGGGACACAGTACGATAACTGTGTGCTCCAGTGTATGCTTATAGTTGAATATTACTGTTTGAAAGAGACGAAAGTGGGATGCTGAGACATCTGGAAATTCTATCAAAGGAAGAAGGCTTTTGCTTTGTTTTTGTATTTTTTTTTCTATCCCATGATGTCATGTAAAAATATCTGTTTAAAAGCGTGTCTTCAGGCCATTCTATGTAGCAATACCACCTTTGGCCAGTGGGGGCAGGTAAATCTTTGTCCCACTAGAGGTGAACGCTGTCTCACACCAGAGGCTTGCGATATGCTCCCTTCACATGGCTTCAAAATATATTCACCTGTGCACATCTGATAAATTTAAATGTAGTCTGAAGCTACATTACCAGTAATGGTAAAGAAGTACTACGAAAATTGTACCGTTTTATCCACTAGATGGCAGCATCAGTTGCAATGTGTTGTCATAAATGCAACAAGCCAACACAAGTGATACAGAGCATTTATTTTACGCAATTTTTCAGCCTCTTAAGCAACCGTGTGGTGCTACTGGGATGCTGTGGTGAGTGTAAGTCCCTACATCCCTGTCCCTTTATGGCTGACGTGGGCAAAGTGGCAGAAAGATTTCTCTCTGCAGAGAAGATGGGAGACACTGAGGAAGAACAAGAGGAGGAAGGATGTTGATGTGCGGAACCTCATGAGACATTTCAGGCTATGGTTTCGTCATTTCGACAAGGAAAAGATCAGCACCGATAGCTAGACGAGTGGCGATCCTCTCTACTTTGCCTGGAAATAACTGGAGGAAGCCACTCACGCGGGGTAGACTGGAACGACACTGGTCTGCAGAGCTTTTGATTGGTATAATTGTTGCCTCCTTACACATCATTTTTCTGTGGTACTTGGGTAGCCTCTGAAGTGGGAATCTTCTCAGACCCATCTGGGCCTGCTTTGTGAAGAATATTAAATAGCAACTGCTGAATCCTGGGATGACGCATTCTCTCATGAGAAAAAACAAAACAAAACAAAAAAACTGCTTATTACATGAGTAACATGGAAATGCTTGTAAATTCACAGCTGTTCACATCTTTCCAGAACATTTTATAGGTTGGAATACTGCATGTAATTGACAAGAACACTGTAGAAATCCAAAGATGCATCACTGACCGCCGCTGCAAAAACATCTATTGTGGTTTATATGCATGTCACTTTGTCACAAAATTATACAGGTACAGGTTTATTCTAAATGTTACATAAAGCTGCAAAGAGATAAATGTTTACTGCAGCAACAAAGGACTTTCACTTTCAAAGAAGTACTGTATATGTGATTTACCTACGTGTAGACTCTGAATATTTTATCCTTGGCTGATTAAGTTGAAAATTTTAATTATGAAGCTCATCTGGATCAGTCCAGGGTTTACCCAACCTCTCGTTTGATGACAGCTTGGAAAGGCTCCAGCTTCCCTACCCCCCGTGACCCTGAACAGGTTGGAGTGGGTGTAGAAAATGGATGGATGGAAACTAATCAGACTGGTGATAATAGCTTATTCCAGCGTTGAAACAAGCCCAATCCCAGTAATTATACCTCCTACTGGTAGTTCCTCAGTGGATATTAAGATCACTCTTTTTTCTTTTTGCCAATGTAAAGTCTATTTCACTTGGCTCTTTTCCTCGTTCTGTTCCAACCAACTCTCTGAATTTGTCAGATTTCTGTTGTTGTATCATTAACTGCATTTTAAGCTCTTGACACCTTTCCAGACCATTGTGTCTCTATTGTGATTTCATTTAATAACAAGGCTGTCAGCCCCGCTAGACCATCGGCTTAGTTCAGTCAGTAGAGCACCCGTCTCTCAAACACAAGATTAGCAGTTTAATCCCTAGTGGCATCTTCTCCAAGCAGCAATTTTTTTTCAAGTTTTTAATGCAATGTCTGACTCGTTTCTTTTTTTTTTTTTGTTTTCCCTCCTCCCAACTTCTGAAATGAATCCAGGACCCATGGTACTTATCTGTCTACCGTTGTGCTGAAACTGCAATTTTCTTCTACTCTCTGATGACGTAAAAATGCTGCAATCCCGCCAACCAAATAATTGTGTCTTGTAAGCACTGGCATGATTGAAATGTAAAATATGTTGTAATAATCTCTCTTTCTTTCTTTCTTTCTTTTTTTTCTTTAAATCTTGGGACTAGTTTATGCAAATATGTTGCACAAAGAGCACTAGAATTTTCACTAATTTGTCAGGTAACTGTCAAAAAAAAAAAAGATTAATAGAAAAAGTAAGCAAGAGTCTTGGTGATTGCATTTTACAGATAAAATAAAATAATTCATAGGGCTGAGAGAGACTGCTTCTAAATATAAAAGTGCATTTTCAGCTTTTTACAACTAACATCCTAAAATAGCACTACCATTAAAACAGACATTCTCCTAAAAAGCATCACCGGCATCAGTATACAAGCTGAAAGTGAACTCACCTATAAATTTTATATCTGGTCGTAAATCCTTGGCGGAATCTTTCCACAAAGGACAGATAGCTCCGGGAGTGGTGGAAAGGTCCACGGTCAGAGATGAGCCAGTCATATTGTTTGGTGACATGTTGTTCAGCAGCCAACAGGTCCTGGCGGGAAGACTGAACTGTTATATGGTCCCATATAAACAGGAAGCAGATGACCTCAATAAACCTCCAGTTCATGCTTTTTTTTAAGCCGCTCTCTGTTCATTCTCGCTCCATTATGTGGAGACCTGATGGGAGACAAAAAGAAGGAGGGAGGGAGGGGGGGGGGGGGGAAGAGATGCACAAAGAGAAAGCTGTTATATGACAAAGTCTATTTTCGCAGTACAAGAAGAAGTCATAGAGCTAGGTTAATTGTCTCATACTGATCATATAAGATGGTAGCCTTGCCATTGTCACTTTACTGTGATGTGGTGTGAATTTAGTTTCTGTTCACCCTTCATGCTTCCCAGGACTTTAAAAAAAAAATTTAAAAAAAGCTGCACAGTTACTCTTTCTGCAGACTGCTATTCCTTTGCAGATGAGTATGAACTAAAATCTCTGCTGCACTGTCTGTAATTGGTGTCATGATGACTTCTAGCAAGGTTAAGAAATATTCTATACGCTGGAAAACATGAGGGATAAACCCCAAACACCGGTTTCAGTCTGGTAGGCATTCAGAGAAAAAAAAGTTTCATTTTAGATCAAATTACGAAAGAAAAAAAAAAAGACTTGCTAGAGCACATTGAGAACTGAGACACTGAAAATTAGCCGATCCTTCATAATTTTAGGTGACCAAAAAAAAAAAAAGAACAAGAAGAAGAACCAAGAACAAGAAAAAGAAACTCATAAATCAAATGGATATTAACTTTGCAGAGTGTGTTTATTTGGTTAGCTACTTGAACCATATGGTTATAGTGAAAGGGCAAAAGCTGCCACTCTGGGTTTTGACGCTTGTTTTATGAGTAATAATTCCTGTGTAATTAAGACATATTTGTGATAATTTTAATTAAGTATACCATGGAGTCAATAAGCAAATCATCTTTAGAAGAAGATAAGCAACTTCATATTTACAGATCTAAGATTTCAAATCTTGGCAGAAGCACCACAATTTGCCCGACGTGAAGCCGTTTATGTATCTTTACACGCTAGCGCCAACTTCTTCTGTCAGAAACCTCCATCTGTTCACATTGCTGTTGAACCTAAACACGTCTGGGCTGTGCACGCTGAATATAAAATACACAAGAATCACAGAACTATAATATTAAAATATTCACGTCCTGCTTAGTGAGGGGGGAAATGAATAAATAAAAATAAAGAATAAATCTTGACTACTTTTCATTAAGAAAATAATACATCCCCTCCTGAGTGTCTGCACAGAAAAAAAATGTCTATTTTCTACTGATATGTCTTACAGTTAATGATAAGGAGAAGATTTTCATCAGCAATTGTATTTTAGAACATTGGCCCCTGGCCGTTCAGCAACAGTGTGCTATCGAGTGCCACTGCGCTCATAAAATGTTCCCCCTTTCATGGTTTATTAGACAATAACACATCATAAAAGACCAAGAAGAAAAGAGAAAAAAATAATGAGCCTAATCTTTTTTGTTAAATACATGAAGGAGTGGTGGCATACTGATAAGGGTATAGCTTCTTATTATTCTGGGTTTCTTTTTTTTTTTTTTTTTGCCTTTTGTCACATCATGGGTAAAACTCGTGTGTGTTTTTGAAGATCAGTGAAATAAATTCAGAAACAGCTTCACAAACTTGCCACGAGAGCAGGAATCCTTCAGGGATCATTTAAATATCTACTGCACCTCCACTTTTTCTTTTTTTTCTTCTTCTTCCAAGCTGATCTTAATGCATATGACCTTTGGACAACCATCATCTGGCCCAGTTCAGGCTTTAATTACTCTCGTTTAATTTGATCCTGGCTATCACAATGAAACAATGTGGAATTTGATTGATAAGGGCATTGATGAGTATGACACTGAAGGGAGTTTGCAAAAAGGTGGATTTCTATGTTCAAACTGAGACCTGTAAGTAAGTATATAAAATTGAAAATTGGCTTGTGCACAGCTGTCAACACACACATGTGTTTCAAATATTATATCATATACAATAAATGGTCATTTTAGCTCATCTTTAAACCTAAGAACATTTGCACAAACAGTGTTATTCAGCCCTGGAGGTGAAGGTGATAAATTAATGTTACCAAATGATTATGTGTGCATGCAAAGTAAACGCTATCATTATCCATTTAAGAACTTAATATTGAACGTTTTGAAGTACAGTGACTCTGAGCCAACCTGACGTTCCAGATGGGTTTGTTACACACAACCATCTGGCAAATCATTTGTGGAAACTGTTTATAGAGGGACAGGCACTTTAAAAGAAAAAAAAAGAAGCAAAAAAAAAACAACTACTTGGCAGGGGGATGGATGAACCATCTGTCTATCAGCATCTATCACAGGTAGGCTTCAACCAGGCGGATCAACTGTGGAGTCAAATGGTGCAAAACTGTAGCCGAAACTGGTTGGATGGGGAGCAAAAACATATTTTGAAGTGAGGAAAAGCATCTACTTCTGTTATTTGTCCCTGTTTTTTTTTTTCCTTTCAATAAAGTTGTGCTGTCCAGCTGATATCACAGCAACATCTACTCTGAACCTTTTCAGGAGCCTCCAGTTATGACTGCTGTCACGTATAAAACACACCTACAGCTGCCACGACGGGAAAATCACTGCTGCTTCTTGGACAATGACATCGTAACACATTTTCTTGGAGCTCGACAGACTGTATTCTTTAAACAGAGCTGAAGATGACTTGTTCATGAAAGATTACAACTATTTCCCTTAGGGTTTACACAATATTAACTAATTATTTAACTGGCATGATGACAACTTAGATGGCTGAATATGTGTTTCTTTCATTTGAGTGACTGCAGACAGAGAAGAAAGATGGGTGTTTTTTTTGTTTCTTTTTGTTCTTTTTTCATAATGATATAACTATCGTGACCACATGACTTAAGTTTCTGATCAAAATAAAGCAAAATCCATAAGCTGAAATTAACTTTGATTATGCTACGTACAAAATGTGTTTATAATGAAGACAATATAGGCATGCACAGACACACATGAGAAAAAATCACATCACAAGAAAAAGAGGTGAAATGTTAAAATGAGAGATTAAAAAAAGAAGGGAAGAAAGACAGACATCCCAGCCCTGATCTCCTCCGGCAGATCCTTTCAAACTCTGGCAGCCGAGAGTCCAACGTGGCTTGAAGAGACACATGGTAATAAAACATCTGATAAATAATTTAGGGGCAGAGCTCCAGAGCTTTGTAATTAATCAATAATAACTAAAGTAGTCAAATGTATTAAAAATGAATGTTTAGACACCAGAGTTGCCAGTATAGAATATTGCAGCTCATTCACAAGTGAAAATGTACCTTAATAACTGCAGTTTTTTGTTTGCTTTTTGATTTATTTATTTACCAAATCTTGGTTTGATGGTTTATTAGTCCAATCTTGTACTGAGAGAGTAAACTTTACATGACATCTATATTAAAGACGTGCTTTTAATGTGTTTTTTAGAGTTACCCATTCAAGCTACAGATGTGCTATTAATTTCCCTTGTTACAGATGACTTACTGTTTTTGTCTGTAGAGTAATCGTTGTACTTGGCTACAAAAGTAACCACACCACAGATATCTTCCTCACGATTTAGTACAAAGCGTTGTCACTCCAGGTCCTCCTATCGTGTTATTTTGTCGCTGCATCAAGGATCAAGGCAGATGGAAACCTTTGGTGTCAGTTTTCATCATAAAGGGGAAAATGTATGAAATGAATTTCCTCAACATAGCGTGACCCGGAGAAAGATGTATGATAAAGGATGTCACGCCTGCCAACATTTGAAAGAAAACAAGGCACGGAGAGCTAGCGGAAACAGAAGCAGCAGTTTTGCAGAATAGCTTACCCTACCTTTAATCTAACTCTGGATCATCGCCATAACCACGTTTTAGTGCCTAAACCTAAGAAGAGTGATGTCTAAAACCTGAGGAGGCTAAACTTATCCAAACAGCAAGTGAACTTCAAGTAAATGAAAAAAAAGGAAGAGCTTTTCCCTCCCTGTGATGGTTTCGAGCTCAAGTTTCATGTTTGAAGCTTTTGTAGCTTGCTCCCACTTTTTTTTTTTTCTTTTCAGCTGCTGTATAAGAAACTTGTCACTTGTTCATGAAATAAACACTTTAAGATGACGTTTGCCACATCTGCTGTCATGACTATCTCAAAGCTGGGCTTCCACCGGGGCTTTCACAGGATGGCACTGTTTGATGCCCAGGGAAGGAAGACTAGTTGGAGTATAACTGATGTATTTTACATTTGTATAGGAGTTTAAGCAGGGATGGGTTCAATATTCGACAAGAGAGTTGTTTTAAGAAGTAGGGAAGATTCCCAAAATCAATGCATAGCCTGTACTACAACTCCTTCCCAAGTATTTTGATATACAGTATATGAGAAAAAATGTTTTAATGACTGACTGTGGTCATTAGAACTGACTCCCTCACTATATCACACTGAACTTTAACACTTAACTTAGTTGGTATGTTTTCCTAAGTTTCTTTTTCCCACTACCTCAAAATCCTCTTTGCAGTTGACCCAAAGGTTTAGTTATTTCTACCACCTGAGGCATGATTGTTGTCTAAATCCCTGAAACCTACCAGGGTGAAAACATTTAAACTCATGTGGCCACATGATGAGAGTAAATCCTATTTTGCTTATTTCTTGGAAACAAGCTTCAATTTGTATGTTAATATCACCCAAAATGAATAGTTGTGCGACATAAGAAAAATATTTCATGCAGTTGGAAATGTGAAAATAGCTTCTTCTTTTTCTTTTTTCTTTTGGCTCAGTAAAGATGTCATTACTCGAGCAAACTAGGGTGACAGATCGATCGCAATGAAGGCACTCTATACTGAACCCCCCGTTTCTGAATCAGTGCACTGTACATAAAGGGTGGAGTGATGGACTATTTGGAGGTATGGAGCCATGTGGTGCAGTGAACCAGCAGCACAGCTAGAAATGGCAGGCGTTAGAAATCAAATACTCTTTCTTTACCCTTCTACTTGAGTCTACTCAACGATGCCTTCTCAGTTTAAATAAGGAAGCTAAAAGGAGCAGTGGTGGGCATTTACCTGCAGGATTTTATTTTATATTTTTTTGCAAGAAGACAGTAATGTTCACATGCATGAAGTGCTGACTCACCGCCTCATTATCAGGAAATTTTACCGTATAATAAGCCACAGTGGATGGAGGATGCTGAACTGGCCTGGGACTACGTAATGCATTTGCTTTATAACTTAAAGCCAGGTCCTGCAAGAACTATTCAGTCTAGGAAACAGTGAACTGTTGTTGTAAAGAGAGCCAAGTAATTTGGCAGCGAATAACAAACATGATCTATTTTAGTTCATTATATATATATTATATAATTAGATGGGGCTGTAGCTATGCCACTTTTGTAGAAGTAACTTTGCAAACCAGCCAAAAGTGAAGGTTTTTACAAATTCTGTGAATGGTTACAGTGTTTACTTTTTTGACGATTTCAGGATTTAATTAAAAAAAAAAAGAAACAAATGTACTTAAACTGAGAAACTACAAACACACATTGTTAGACTTTTGAGCAAATAGTGCTGAGGTTGGAAGCATACATAGTACCTTTAATTCAAATCGAAGTAACAGTATTGAAGCCATGGACACAAAGAACAATGACTTCATTCGGCATTTAGTGCTGAATAAGCCAACACTCAAATCCAAATATTTGTTGTTTTTTTTTTTTTGTTTTTTGTTTTAAAAGAGTAGAACCTTGTTACAATCCAAGAGAGAGGAGCAGCATTCAAGATAGACCAGAGCCTTGCTCATCGTTGATCCACTGAAGTGAAAAATAAAAAACACAAAAACAAAAAAAAAAGAAAATCAACCAAGGAGTTCAGAAAATGGGGTGGGTGAATATTGAGTACCGTGCTTTTCACTGAGATGTGAAAAAGAACCAAAACAATTAAAAAATGATTCTCTTAAAGACATGGAGGTTAAATTGCTTTTACAACGCTGACCGAGATTGACACTTGTTTGGTCTGTTGCTCAGTCAGTCTCTCATTTCATTTTCTTAAGTCTCTTAGTGACCTCTGCCATGGCGTCCACTGTAGCTCTGGGAGTTTCATCTTTGTTGATGTGAAAGTGCCATGAAATAATATACAGCTGTCACAAGAGAGGATGAGGAGAGGAGAACTTTTCTTTGGCTGATTGTAAAGTCTGGAGACAGCAAGAACTAGACAACTTTCTAAAAGCAAGTTAATATATTAAAGCCAATATTTTAACAGGAAAGAACATCTTTTGTGTTGCCTTAAATTGATTTTTTTTTTTTTAAGGTTTTTGCTGTTCTGAATTAAATGTTTGTCAGGACGACCTGTCACTTTTTTTTTTTTCTTTTCTTTTACAATGTTGCCTTTGATTCATTGATTTAGTTGCAAATGCAGCGTCCTGCCTGTTCCAGGCATAACACTGCATTTGGTATGCATGCACATCTTTGACCATAAAAGCCCTGCAAAGAACAGCAGGGTTTCTATCCATATAAAATGGGATTTTAATTTGATGTAGTAAGGGCGCAGTGGCATCTGCGTGTAGTAACTTTTAATGCCTCATTTCCACATATACGTACATTTGCTCAGTCCGAAATTGACTTAGATATGCAGACTTCAAGATCAAAATAGTGTTCCACGTATATGAATCCTGTTTGTTTTGGACTTTAGGGAAGAGTGATACCAAATTTTAGAATATGCTGCAGAACAGCGTTGCTACTATTGCTACTATAACGGGTAAAAATGTGTTCTTAAAAGACTTACGAACCACTGTACATGCACCTCATCATTTTAATGTACTATCTTGAACTGTCAAGACAGTACCTTTGTTGCCGCGTTCACAATTTTGTTACTTGGAAAAGTATGCTCTTTCTCTCTCTGAAAAGCAAATAGAGAAATTACAATTTTTCAGCATATGAGACACAAATGCCAGTAGGCACGCCTAAGCACTCACATTTGAATCACATATGTGGTTACATATGTGCCACTGCAGATTACATTTTGAATCTATAAAAATATTGACATTTTAGAACTATGTAGCTAATGGCTAAAAGTCATACTGATAACAACAAGAACATGAGAAATAAAAAGCCCCGCCACTAATAAAGGTCTAGTGCCCTAAGCTGTTGAATTAGATAAAAGCCTCCGCAGGTATTTGAAGAAATACAGCAGTTGCCATATGTTCAAACAACCTACATTACCCCATGGCAGACCTCATTTTTTTCTTTTTTAAACAAAACAACATAAACAAGACCTGACTGGTTGAATCATATGGTCTATACCAGCTGTGGTTGCAATTTGCATGACTAGTGAAGTCAATCGATTTTAATCTATAAATGATAGCAAATGGCCTTTCAATGCAGTCCCCACTCTACTCATCAGCCGCATGGAAAATTTTGAAGTCCATTTTCCATCCTAATGTGTTTATGCCAATGTTGGAGCAGAAAGTCACAACACACACCAACCTCAAATCTACATGCATTTCATACATTTGCTTGGTGATTTGATTTTTTTTTTTCCTATTTAATTTTGTTATTGATGCATAACTTTTATTTTTCTGAATGAATTAGTTAAATGGAGATAGGAAGAGACAGAGAGTGGATCACGCTTACCCTTGAATGAGCAGGGTAAAAAGGGGAGGATGTCTGCTTCAGGAAATCATCAGACAGGACAAGGGAGGCTTGTTTTCTCCATCCTCTTTTTAAACAGCCTTATTCATGCTGCAACTCCTCCTCCATTCTGGTTCTTTCAAGGGGATTCAATCTCCATTCTGGTCCCGTCACTTGCTTTGCCAATCAATTCCTCTCTCCCCTGTGTGGGGGCCTAAGTGTCCCTCTTTATTCTATAAAGTTCATAAGAATGGAGAGGCTTGTTCTCCTTATTTGTATTCAAAATCCCAGGGAGGGAGAGTTTCAGGAAGAGAGTAAAACCTTTTACATGAAGACAGGTAGACTTGAGGGAATTGGAATAGATATGCTGCATATTCTGAGCTGTCTGTCCATTGTTCATACATGACACCTGGTTACCAGTATGTATTATTTATATTCTACATTATTTGTCCAGGAAACTGTATGGATACAAGCAGATGGAGTTCTCTCTGAACTGTTATCAGCAAAGCTGCCTCAGAGTGAATTTATTTCCCTCTGATAGTGTTATAATGCATGAAGTGAAGCAAAACCTTTGACGTAACGTTATGGATGGCTGGCAGCTTCAGAATGAATTCTCGTACTCCTCTGGGTTACTTTAACGTGCTTTATATTAATATAACCTCAAGGGGGCCAAAGGCCTATGTGAGATACATCCAGGATTTACGCAGTACAATGACAGAATGAGGAGAGAGCAGCGTTGCTTCGAAATATGCCGGGCCACTGTCATCTGGATTCAGGGAATTGTTATTGCTCTTCTCACAATTGTGTCTAGAAAGGCATGGTAATGGTCTGCCACTTGCAATTGCCTGGAATCAACAGAGGAATGGGAGGGCCGGCCATGCCTAACTTCATTTGCACTGGATTCTCCCGCCAACCAAATCTCTCGCCTTGCACATGTCGTTCCTTTGAAGAAAAAAAAAAAAAAAAAAAGACTGCAGTCGCTCTCTGACCTTCAGAAAACATGGCTGAGCGAACAACAATCTGTCTGATAATTAAATTCTCTGGTTGGTCAGCAACCAATCGCCACAGCTCAGGGATCAATGGCTGATTTTAAAGAGCAAACTAATTCACTAATGGTCAGAGTTATACCAATTTACCTGGCTGCTGAATTGTTGTGTTCAAATCTATTCCGGGAGTATCAGGATCAATGCAGGGAGAGGAGCGTCAGATGGGAGTCTGTTGCATCTGTCATGTGAAGTGGTGCGAGGAGCGCACTCTGAGGTTGATTTGATAGCTGCCCAGTTGAATAGAGGCAATGCGGGGGCGGTTTACGAGATGGTTCTAAACAGGGATTGTATATGCCATAAAGCAAACTAATTAAGGTTTCAGAATAAGCATGAGGGCAAAAACTTGACAGAAAAGGTCTGAGGTTCTTTCTTGTGTTTGATAAACTTGGATAGATTTATCAGACTGGCTAACCAAAGGGCAATTAAATTTAGCTTGAAATAAAATTGGAATTAATTTGCGTCATGGGGGATTTTGCAAGAGACGGTATGAAGGACAAACTAGAAAGCCATAGAATTGTATCAAAAAATAATCTAATTTATTTACAAAAACAAAGTTTCAAACAAATTTTCCAAATCATGAATTGGGCCCAAATCAAAATAGCAACTGATAGAACTGAACTGAACTCTAAACTGAAAAGAGCCTATAAGCATAACTAACAAAGTGACGCACATGGCAAACATTTATAGTGGGTGATCAGGCCACTGAGGGAGAAGACGAAGACCTAACAAAATGGACATTACAAGACAAAGATGCTGTTCTACCAAAAAGTAATCTGAATTATTCAACAAAAAATCAACCCAAAAGTAATGAAAACCTTAAACTATACAATTTACATTAAACTCTCTGATGATGCAGTCTAAGGTTTTAGAGTTCAGCTGTCATCCCACGTGCTAATAAACTCACAACAATGACAATAAATTAATTACCCCCCAAAAAACCCTCCAAAGTAAAACTGACAAAAGGGCTAACTAAATGTGTGTGCTCATTAAAATAATCCAAGTCAAGATTACTAAATGATTAAATTATAAATAATCCAAAAATGTAATCACCCATTACATGTGTGTCTGCTGGGAAAGCCATCACAGAGGGAGTAAAATCTTTGTGACACTTGTGATACTTTGCCCTCCACCGTCAGTTATTTTAAGAAATAAACCTCACCTTGTCATTAGCATTTCAAATGCCAAAAGGGTATGCCAACATTTTAGAAATTAGCTCATTTGCAGTCAACCCATCCACCTCTTTTCTTCTACATGCATTTAATAATCCAGTCTAACAAAAAGCCCCAGTTTGCCTGGATTAGCATATAGTCTCTTGAAGTGGATTACTACATGTAGCCTACGTGACTATGGAAAATGAGATGCACCAATCTTACAAACACATGCATAGTTTCTTGAAGAACTACTTAATGGGTGCAGTGATCGACTGCAGCAGCACTGTTGCCAGGTAACATGCAATCAGAGAATTTGAGAAATCATCGAAGTCCATGAGCCAACTAGTGTGGAGTTTACAATCAGCTTCCAAAATCAATAATTCTTCTTCTGTGTATTCTGGATTAAACAGATGTGGTTGTGGGCTGTTTGGGTCAAAGTAACCATCATCATCTGATAACTGCATGCTTACAAGTTAGCCATTGATAGCAATCATGTTAGCCACTGGTTTTGGGAGTATAAAGGTAAAACCGCAAATCACAGTTTGTAAATAAGAATATTTTGGAACTATAAGCAAGTTGTCATTTAGGCTACGTGTAGTAGTCTACTTCCAGCGATTAAACCAAGCTGAGCAAGCAGATTGGGCTATTGGATGCATACAGAAAACACTTTGAACTCTGACTTTGGTAGCAAATAAGCTAGCTCCCAAAATGTTGACGCATTCCTTTAATACTTAAGTCACTATCACCAGTGTACTCTATGTTTCTTAAACACATTAAGTGGAAAAACAACATCACACCGATGATTTGCTATTATGTTTATCTCATCCCAGAAGGAGGTGTTTGGAGCTAATAGGCAAAATAAAACCTCTTCAGCAAGCTTCACACTCTTTCAGCAAGCAGAATGAGATGCGAGGAAGCACAGGCCAGCCATTTGTCACCACATCCACCACCGCTGCTGCTGGCTACGGTGGCGGCATAACAGATGAAGATTGATCATTTGTCAACATGCAAATTGGCTTTCAAGTGCTTTCTCTAATTACTCTGTGGTTTTATTGATGAGAAACCACCGACTGCTTCCCTTCGATTTACCTCACCGGGAAAAGTCTTTGTTTTGAATATGTTGTATTTCACCTCTCTTTCCAGAGCCTGTAAGGGGGCAAATAAAGTGAGGCACAATCCTCCAACCTTAACAGATTTCACAATTTACCCCTCGCTCTACCGTGTCACTGAAACAATGTACGATTAAAGGCAAAAATGTCAGCATAGATTTTGTTCTCTTAGCTGGTCGTGCTCAAAGTGCACCCAGAGGAGCGCCTGACACGAATTAAGGCTTGAATAGGAGATGCAGGGAGGATGTAAATGACACTGTTCGCACCAGAGCTCATCCTTGCTCATGCATGTAAATGCCAAGGGATGTTATGCCCTGTACGATTTCCACTGACAAGGGGGTCTACACCAAAGACAAACGTGGACAGGTGTCTCTCTGAGAGAATCAGAATGTGTTTGTCCTTGAGACTGCATACAAAAGTGTGCGAGATAATCACTTTTGTTTGTCACACCTATTTACGTTCATCTGTGCATTAGGTTAAATAAGATAACCCTGAAAAAAATATCTCAAATGAAGCTCACCTCAGCCTTCATTAATGCATTGTTTTACTGTAATTATCGCCACAATAACGGTCCCTCCTCCGTCCTTGTTTTCCTGTTCTGTGACTGATCTGTCATAATTGCCTGTGTCTGTAACATTTCATTCAAATCACACACTTAGTGTCTCAGGATAGGGTGTGAAGAAGTATTGCGAAGCTACTGTGAGCTTCCATTTGCTGTGCATAACTGCATATTGTTCTAGAAAGACATATGTGAGGAACTTAACAACTTATCAAGGTGAGGGTGTTATTTCCTTATCCCAATTCAGCGTGTGAGGAAATGTAATGGAAAAACACATGCTACTTATTTTCCCATTGCTTGATTTCAGCAGCACTGGAACAAGAAGAAGCTACAACAGACAATGTGTTCCACATCCCATTTCTGACAGATGAGTATAGCTAAAAGGGAAATGTAAAGTAAAGGAAATTTGAGTGGGAAAGCTGTGTCAAGTGACCTTTACATACCGGCATTCTGCATTTTCTCATTTTTGAGAAGGACTTTCTCTGACAAAAAAGCATAACAGCTGCCGTCTTCCCAAGGGACCGGACCACTGGCATAATGTAGAGAGAGGTTTCCTTTCAGCTGCACTGGGCTATTTTTGCTTGCTTCTGCAATCCCCATTAGCTCCCTGCACTCTGATGCAATGCCATCTTTGAAAAAAAAAACGACCTAATTTTCATCTCAATTTGATGATCACTCTTTAATTCATCCTTTGACAAACTGATACACGACTCTGGCAAGACTTACCCCTCTGACCAACCACCCGGTTCTACTGCAACAGAGGAAATGGGGAGTTAAAGCAACACTGATCCTATTGTCGCTAGTACAAAGAGACATATTAGTGAAATGGAGGGAAAGAAGAGGAGCAAGCACAGGCTCCGTGTGTTCCATAAATCAGCAAAATCTGCAGAGATGCAGAGCAGATGGTGGAAATTAAAAAAAAAGAAAAAATTTTAAAAAAAAAGGTCTCCAAGCTCAATTCAGAGTAGATTAAGCTCTGCATAGCTAAGCCATTCTGCATTATGTTCATGCTTTGGCCATTCTGTGAAAGACATCACAGTTCTGAGGATGCTATATTCAGCATTTAGCTCAACCTTCCTGACAGAATGAACTCACCCTGTTACAAGTAAAATTAATTTATCAGCATGTAAGATCATTTTTTTATTTAGTCTTCAACCTTGATTCCAAAAGGAAGTAGGAATACCATGAAAAAATGGAAATAAAAACTGAAGGCAATGATTCACAAATCCCCTAAACATGGTTTCCATTTTACACACAATAGAACATAGAAAATATACAAAACATTTAATGTGGGAAAAGAAAAAAAAGTCCTAAAATCTGTATATTCCTTTCAGGATTGGGGTTTTCTTTCTGGATTGTGTTTCCGTTGGGCTGACTGAAATCAAGTCTGATGGTCACCTCCTCTTCAGTATGGAAAACACATCATTCATATGCACTTTCCAAAAAGATATTCAAATTATGATGAATTCATCTGATGATAAAGAAGTTTCCCACTTTGCTTCGTTATAAATCACCATTGGCTCCCAGACACCTGTTGCTGTTATCAATTCAATATGAGCTAGTACTTTTTTTCATAAAATGGTTCAATGCTTAATATGTTTTTTTAGGTTTTATTTGTGAACTGACATATGGGTTTATGGCATTTGAAAAGCATTCTGTATGTATATATGATACAGTGTTCCAGCGTTTTCAACTATTTGCATTGGGGAGGGTTATTTTTTTTTCGTTTTGTCTTTTTACACTGCACTAAAAACATCAGCAATTGATTCACAAAAGCAATTAGAGATAATTGAATATCCTCATAAAATGTGTCCCAATCCAGTTGTGAATTAAAAGAAAGAAAGGAGTTACATCTCACTTCAACTGAAATGACAAGAACAGACGCAGATTTTCTAGTAAGATGCTACCGTAATTTCTTTTCTATTATTTTTGTCATTTCATGACTGTTAGTCTTTCAAAGTTCTTTATTTAAGACTTGTTTTATTGTATCTTACAGACACATAGTGCAAAGTGTATGGCAGATTTCCTGTACATCCACATGCACAAAGGCACCCTGATATCACTGAAAGGAGAGAGCATTTTGCCGAGAAAAGCTGTCTCTTTTCTGCACTATATTTTGTCTCCTCTTCACGGGAGGTTATCATTTGCAAAAACGTACCCTATGGGTTATTGCAGCCAACATATTCCTATTCCCCATGTTAAGTTTGAAAATAGAGTGCTCATGACCTCTTGCCTTTGAAATTCTTCCACTGTTGCTGTATTTCTCCCCTCGGCATTCCTCTTTTTATGCTATAGCTCACAGGCTTTCACAAGGACAGCATTTTAAATTCCTTCCTCCAGCATTTTCTCTTTCCCCCAGTCTCCGTTCAGAACAGGGACAGTAGTCGCAATCCTTGTAAAATGTTCACCATTGTACATAAAATAAAATCCTCTAATTGTTATATGCACCAAGTGAAACCTCAATGTATGATTGCCAGTAAGAGCTTTTCCCTTCGTTGCTGAATAATTCACAAACCAATTCTTCCAAACTCCCACTATGAGCCGCAGAGGAACTGGGGTGATTTTCGAAGGTCTTCTGCAAATGTTTGTTTTCAGAAAAGAAAGTGAATGCCTCTTTACAATTTAAATTTTAATGAGGTGGTTTATGTATAGGTAAGCCTTCCTTTCTTCAGGGTATAAAACACTTACTTTGATTCAAAGGTTAATTAAATTAAAGCGTTTGAGTGTAGAATTAAAAAAATATCAGCCTTTAAAAAAAAAAGATCATGTTTGAAGAAGAATTTGACATAGATATAGATCAAATTGATATTGTCAAAACTAATAATAATAAGAAAAAAATATTTTTATAGTTGTCATGAAAAAGTACTGATTAAGAAGTGTTGATAAAGTGACGATTTAAAAACTGGCATGAAGTTAATTGCATTTTTAAAAAAAGTATTTTCTTCAAATGTGGAGTGAGGTAAACACTTTGACACAAAGATAATTATTAACATTGTAAATGCTTTATAATTAAAGTTAAAATCATTATTTTCAAGATTTTCGCTTAAGCCCCAGGGAGCCAAAGTTTCAAGTTTCACATTCACACCATTATTTCTTGAGGAGAATTTTCTTGAAGACGTTGGGTATATGGGAACACAATGGGGATAAGGCTTTCTGATACCGCCACATACAGTGCCATCATTAAAAATCAAATCTGCTCAAAAGGCAGTGTGAACTTTTTGGCAGCAAAGAGCTCTAATGGCAGATGTGGCATGTAGGGAGGAGACAAAGCACCTACAGAGGAACTTTAACTAGGTCAAAACTTAGCTTCTGAATACGAGAATGACAGCATGCAGGAGAAACAAGCATCTACAACGAAAGAGCATCAGAAATTTCCCCTCTACTGCTTAATTGAAAAAAAAAAGAAAAGATATTGTGAAACTCTGTTGTTGAAAGGAATGATTATTAAATGAGGTTCTCATTTGAACTGGCTTGGTGCAATAATTGTTTCAGCATTATCCTTTTGTGTCAAGCTTGTATGAAATCTGATG
>JBAMYA010000004.1:7026808-7060359 GCA_037176975.1 Arrhamphus sclerolepis | reverse complement strand
AGTAAAAACAAAAACAATTGGTCGGGGACAAAATAAAATTAGGTGATTACAACCTCAGATGAAAAACAGCATGATATCATGTGTAACTTTATCTGGGTAGCTTTTGGTTGACAGAGCCAGTAATTTATATATATTAATGGCATACCAACACATAGTAAAGGTATAACATTAAATATAGGAATTTCATGTAAAAATAAACAAACAACAATGCTAGGCTAACAGAGCTGGCTAGCAGAGTTGATGGTGACGTGTGATGAACTTTGAACTTTTCCAGACTGGAACACAAAGTTACTTAGTACATACTGTCAGTGACCAGGGTCACAGTCTTCCTAGTACTAGTTGATAAAATAGCAGAAATATTTTCAAACTATAATTAGTCTTGTCTTTTTTGTTGATGGTGGATGGAAATGAGCTCTTTGCTAAATCTGGCATATTTAGACCACGTCATAAATTACACCGAGTGTTCATTATTATGCACTCTCCTCACCAAATAAATGAAATGAAATAAAATAATTCTAAAGGTGTGTCATGAGCATTTCAAACAGAATCTGTGTGTGTAGATGGGCAGAGAGTTGGTAAGTGATCATAGCGCTAATTTGAATGCAAATTCATTGCACTTTCTTGTTCAGACAAGCTGCTAGTATCACTGGAAAAGGTTACCACCACAAGTCAGGGCGACTCATTTGATGGACACTTTCGCTTTAGTGAACACTTTATGAGCAATGCAACCAAAAAGAAGGGATGTGAGTTTGGACGCAAATTGAGTGGTGCTTGATCAAAGGGTTAATCAAGTGAACACTGATTGGTGATTAGTTTCCATATGGGTAAGAGAGAAGGAGTGAATTCCAGACCGACAGTATTTAATTGGGTGATGAAGTAAGGCGAGGTTGCCTTCTGAATTTTAAACTGATAATAGCAGGGGGTGGAAGTGAGATCTTGGCAGCCAAACGGAGTGGTATAGGAGAAATACAAGAAAGCAAGTGTAGCCTAGAGGTGAAAGAATTTAAAATGAAGTAGTCCCTTTTATTAGAAATGTTGCTAAACTCAATTACAGTGATAAAAGACTTCTATGATTTACAATTTGAACAAAGAATGTTGAAACAGAGCATCAAAGTGAAAGCACATTTTCTGGAATGTAGCCTCAAATCAATAATGCACTGACAGAGGATAATCTGAGGTCACTTTCCATTTCTTTTCCAAATGTGATCAGTATTCACAAGTAAGGTGGACACACTCCTCTGTAAGCTAGCCAAAAGCTGCTATCTCTGCACTTTTTTTTTCTGTTCACCACAGTAAATGTGCCGCGTTGCTTCTTGCCTGCCCTACATCGGTGTCTTGTTGTTGTGCTGAGAGTACAAAAGTACCAAAGAGGATATTGCTCAGGCCAGCCTCACCTGGACTGGCCTCTTCATCATCAGAAATACCAACATCTACTTAAATCAGCAAAGAAACACTGAGGTCTTTTGGGATAACATATAAGTGCAGGCGTTTTGATGACGTGTGTGTTTCATCACATAAGTGTGCCCTGGTATTTGTCTGCGAAGATTCAATCAATTCTTTTCTATTTGCCAAACATGTCACATAGACTGAGCACAGACCTATGAGATTGATTGAGCAGCAATTCAGAGAACAAAAGCAGGATCAATGAGCCAAAATGCATATGCTACGTCCCATATTTTCCCCTGCAATAAAACAATGGAACACTTAAGCAATAGTTTAATTGTTTAATAAAAATACAGTTGCACCTGTAATTACACAATACTGACCCTTTTTGCCACCTTTTGTGAGCTGTAATATAATTTTAAACACTAAGAGTTTATTATTGCATTTCCAAGATACCTATTCATGTGAAAAACAAATAAATGAAATGAGATTTAACAAAAGCTCAAACACACAAAAATGAGTCCAGTCCCAAAAGAAAACACGTATAATGCATGTTTGTCCATATCTGCAAAGAGTTTAGTATCTCAATCCACGGTTATAAGTTGCGATGGAGAATCATCTCTACACTCTCATTGTGTGTAAAGAGGTCACCATGTTCCATTAAAGACGTAATGACATATAAATAGTAAAATGTATTTTGTACAATGTTAACCTAAACACACATGTTAACTCCAACCAATAAGCAAGTTATTTTAGCTCTTAACTTTAACCACAACAAGAGATAAAATTGAAATAACAAGGAAATGGATGGATATTGAACCTCTATCTTGTATGACTATCTATGGCCTGGGTTGTACTGGTTGTACGCGAAGTGCAATGATCCAGTTCTGCAGTAGTTTTGCTCTGTTGTCAGGGTGACCTCAGATCACACCAGAAGAAGAATGTTTCCAAACGCTACCTGCTTGGCTGGATTCATGACATCACGAATTTAGCCCAAAATTTCAAAATCATACTTATCTTTTGTGAGATGCTCTGCACTGTTAGCCCACAGCAAAGCTAGCAAAATTTTTGAAAATGACCAGATTCTCTTTGCCATTCTTGTGCCTGACTTCTTGCCAGATTGATCTGCATTTGTAACTTGCGGCAGATCAGTGCCAAAATAGACTTGGTACGTATCTTTAAGGGAGCAGAGCGGATGGTTGTTTCTAGGACAGTTGACTAGAATGGCAGTGATTCGCAATGGCTAGCGGCTTATACATTCTTCTGATCCAGAAGTCTGTCGAGTTACCTGAATCTATGATCTCACCTTGATCCACGAACACACGGCTCAGTGATATTTTGAATGATGTAGTGCAGAATTAGGATCACTGTCCTACAGGCCTCCTCTTGTTTCTTGTGACAATATGTTTTTGAGCTTGCCTGAAGTCAGAATCCCCTTTCTACAGGATTCCCTTTCACATCTTGTAACTGTGTTTTTGTGCACTGTTTCTACACTGTCACTTTACTGATATTTCTGTCAAAATAAAAAAGGAGTCTGCCTTTATGATTTTATTTAAATCCCAGTTTGCTTAAACAAGCTTCTTAAAACAACCATTATCCACCCTTCTAAAACGTACATTAACTATCAGCTTCATTAATTTCTGGTAAGAGACAATGGGCTCCTGCTTCAAAGGCAGCATTTCTACATTTGTTTACTTAGAGTTGAGGCATTTGAAGGACTTTGCGGATCAGTCAGGGTAATGAGTGATCCAAAAGGACACAAATCTTTAAAAAACGAAATATTTCAATCACAACTCATATTCCTGGCTGTCCACAGAGTAGGCATCTAGGCGACATTTTTAAGTAGGCAGACTTCAAACGTGTATAATAATAACGGATAATTAATGTAGCCAAAGCGTTTATTGGAAAATTGCAACATTCTACTCTGTGAGCCAGTGTGGCTATTACACATTCTGTACTGAGATCCGGGTTGCAGAAAACACAGCGAAAACAGCCAAATTACAATTTTGCACCCTCCTACTGTTATGCATCACCTCTCACCGCCTACGAACAGCAAAGCACCATTTTAAACACTGATGTAAATAATATAACTTAACCGTCATAGAAAGGCAGGCAGAATTTCTGCATGACTATAGAATCACATCTATAATTAATTTGTCGGGATCTGACATACATTAGAACATGTTTGTGATAACTCACCATTTACAGTGGCTGATTAAATCATGTATGAGATGCCTCTGCATTTACTGTTCGCACTGCGAATCTCACCGTCAGCACACTCAGCAGTGTGATTCAAACACAAATGTGAATAAAACACCAATCATTTCCCTGTCTGGCTCAGGCATGCTTCCTGCCAGGTTTTGTCAAGGTTTTGTGGTAAAATTGCATCTCAGCATGACAAATAGGCCCACTGTGTGCTAATCTGTGATTCTGTGATTATTCATAGTTTGTATGCATGTGCTATTATACTGTATGTCTGACTCTATCCTCACCATCTAAAGAAATGTATTTAATTTTTTGATCAAAAATAATCTTGGCACTTTGTGACTTCATGTTACTCCAAAATGCAGAGAGGAGTGTTAATGGAGTGAGGTGCCAATTTGGCACAGCACTGGCAGCACTGCACTCAATTGAGAAGACAAATTATTCATGCTAAGAGACTCTGTTAATATGTATTTCCATTGCCTCTATATTTTGATAGAAAGCAACAAATCAGCCATATGAGTGTTGTCCTAAAATTCTGAACAATTTAATTTTATGATATCCACAAAAAAATCCCAAAGTAGATCAATTTAATTTGTTTGGCTTTAGGGTTTAAATGCAAAAATGGACTTCTTGAAGGATATTCTGTCTGTGTTGGCTAAAATCAAAAGTGGTATTGAAGTGCAAGGTTTGACTTTTTTTCTTTTTTTTTGTTGCATCTCCATGTGTTTTATGTTATCTGATGCACAATCATCCCAGAGCAAAGTATAATTACCCTCGACATTGTCTTGATTGTGTTTGACTCAGTGCCACGCAAGCCCGGGGGGAACGGCATAAAGACCTGCTTTACAACCGAATTTCACATTATTACACTCGTTTTAGTTCATCTCCAAAGTCAAATTATTCACATGTCCTTCGGCGAGACTTGCCTCTTTTTTTCCTTTTTTTAATATATATTCAAGAAAAGAAAATTGCTCTGAGTTTTCCCCACAACTCCACTTCAGTTTAAAAAAGAAACCCTCTGGAATTTTGAAAAGCAGTTCTCTAATTGCCCCCACTCCTTCAGCCTCATCTCATGTCGGCCCCTCACTCATGTATCCCCACACTCTGTCTTTCTGTCACCCAAACTCCCCGAAAAGAGGATCAAGAGAAAGGCCCCTTCCAATTTCTCTCTACCTCTAATAGGCACTTTCCTGGGTTACATGATCACTGGGTGTCAAGATTAAAGAATGGCTACTGCTACCCAGGGCAGACATAGATGGGAGAAAATAGCACTCCATAATTACTGATAAATCGAGCACACTGCCTCTTCTCCTTCCACTTCCTCCCAATCCACCTGGCCCCTGTGTCAATGTGAGGGGCTGAGCAAGTTAAACTGAGAAAAAGAAATAAAAAAAAAGTTGACCACGCCAGCCACTTTTTTTTTTTACACTGCTGATATTGCAGTTAAGTTCTGGCAATTCAGGGCCAATCGAGTGACTTGGAGCTTTTATTCACCCTCCATTCGTCTCTCCTTTGAAGTGGGACGCACAGTGCTAGACTCGCATGTGGCTGCTTCATCCAGAGCACAATGGCACCAGCTCACAATGTCCCAGCACTATATCATACTAAAATCCCAAGCAAACACAGGTAAGATGCTATACAGCACATTTTTTTCCCCTTTAATCTCTGACAGGGTTATAACCTGTCTGAGGAAGCAGAGCAAGCATTCTTCACCGGACACCACACGAGTGCAATGTGAAGGACAGCGGCAGGTTTACAAAAAAAAAGAGAGAGAGAGATATAGAGGGTGAGAAAAGAGAAGCTTTATGGTTCTCTTCCCTGCAGAAGGCAAAAATGATATGTCTTCAAGTGGCAACCCATTGCGTTTGTTTATTAATAATTCCAGCAGCCTTGGTGGAAACCAGTGTGAAAACCAGTGTGATGTGAATTGAGTCCAACAGTGCATGAAAGACACTTCTATGGTGAGACTGGTGTGTTCTACCCAAAATCTGGAATATTTAGTTAAGTCAGTAAGTGGTGAAACCCCAGACATCACAGTCACCCACAGTCAATCAATAAACTGGTTCATTTTTTTGTGAGGATCCAGACCAATTAATGGGCCATGCACATGAACTGTATTATATTAGCCTGATAATGAGAGCCATCTAATTTCACTTCATTTTTTTAATCTGAAAATTCTTTCCATTATCTCCTCAGGAAGACACTTTAGTTATTCATCTATTTATTGTTTTAATCTTTCTTCCGACAGGGTCTCACTCTAACGTGGCCATTTTGTCAGGACAGTCATGTTAAGTTAGCAGCATCATCATAATCTAGTGTGGACAAAACAAGTGTTTTAAATCTTTTAAACCTCTCCATGGCATCTTCCCACCTCTTAACCAAGTAGTGTTAATTAACTAAACATAAACAATAAATGTCGGTGGCCTCAACCTAACCAAGTATGTTTGGAGCCTAACAAATTAACAAATTGATCACTAAAAATAAGCAGCAAAAAGTAATTCTAGAGAAAACAGAGGTTACAATTTATTCCAATACTTAGCTATTAAATATATCCATTGCCAAGGTCACATACAAAGCTCTGAATGGTCCACAAGAACCAGCCAGTCAACGTGACTGTCGACCAAGGTGAAAAGTTATAAAAGAAGATGAAGCATGGGAGGTTCTTCAGAAATCTGGAGGCAGGCTAGTAACACATTTTTACATTTTTAATTTGGCCTTGTGATAACTTGTTCTTTAGGAAACGTATTTGGTTCGCAGTTCCTACAATGTCTAAAGCAAATGTGTAAAATGATGCCTGTCCCAAAAGCAGCTATAATGGTGCGACATAACAGTCGCCTAAAAGCGAACTGGCATCTTAAGGGTTGCATCCCTTTTAGCAGTGACCACCCTTCATTGCTATCGATTTCATGCCATGTGAAAAGAAAAAAAAAATCTCTGCAGTGGATTTTGGGAATATATGACAGTAAAAAGAGCTGCAGTTGTCCTAGAACGTAAACCTTTGACCAGACTGTTAACGACTGTAATCGCTAAGGGGTTAAAAATGACTCTGAACAACAGCAAACGATTTCAGATGTTATTTGTTCATTTTTTTCTTCTTTTTTTTTTCTTTCATGCAGTTCCATTTTTATTTTTAATAGGCAATACTGTATCATCTCCAGAGACCATAATGACAACCGACCTAACCTTCCCACAATAATGAATACTACTTTGCTATTTTGTGTTCAGAGGTAAAAGGTCCAAGAATTAATCATGCTCTCATTATGGAGAATCTGAAAGTAAACAGCAGTGTAAAAAAAATAATAATTAAATGATGTTTATTCAAAGTTCTATGAGCTTTTTTGCGGTTGAAATTTTCTGTCAGACTCCGGTCTGGGTAGGTGTTAGTTTCGTTCGTCAGGAATTCTTTCTGATTCTCAAAAGTGAGAGCGGTACGACGGCTGTGTAGCGCAGGTGAGACACTAACTAAACACGTTCACGACACACAAGCCCAGATAAGCAGAATTATCTCTGCTGCTTCTTCAAACTGTTCAGTGATCTTCTCTTGCTAGGAGTAAATCTTTGATTTACAATTCAGTTAGAATTAAATTTTCAATTATAAGGAAAACATTTAGATTTTTTTCTTGCTAAACCGAGTCTGATCTTTGAGATGGTTGCACAGTATGTGCATCAGTGCACATCATCAACATCTGCTTTTCTATGCTTCATCATACCTTTGGTTTCCATTCCAGCTCTTGTTTTTTTTTTTGTTTTTTTGTTTTTTTAATTTCATCTGGATTCATTGCATTACATCATATACACATTTTATAGAAATTCATCAAATCCATATTAACATTAGTTTATGTTGCTCATTAAGGTGAGAGTCGGGGACGTGACATGTAGCACAAGTGCTCGGTTGGACTTAGCAGGGGAATGTTGCAGTACATAAGTGCTGCCATCAGCTACTGAGTGCACTTCGGCCCGTCTTGCTGCTTTCATGGTCATTACACAATGTTACATCAAATCAAATACACTTCATATGTTTTAATGACAGAAGTTTCCTTTGAGCACAAACCTTTTTCAAAGCCCAGTTTGAAGAAATTTAAGACACAAATGCGCTGTATTGCCTTGAGCTAGTTCTCTGTTTATACACTCTAAAATTTGCATTAAAATTTATAGACTTTGGTTTGATGTTTACAAATGTGTGCCTTTTGATGATGTTTACATCTTATGAATGCATGCAATAAGTTCTTGACTAACTATAATTATAAACTCAGGATTTAATAACATTACCGAAAATATAAAGACCCCTTAGAGGCCGAGTGATATCAGCAACATGCTAATGACAATCACACATTTTATTTATAAGGATGTTCTTTATTCTTCATCCTGAGGCAAATCTGTTTTATATTCATCAATGCCCTGAACCATATTACAGCCTTCAAGTGCGAATTTGCCTTTAAAAACACAAGTTCTCCTGAAAATCCGACCACAGCAGCCACAGAAGCAGCTAATTATAGAAGTAATCTTTCTTCCTTCATTCATAAATTTAAAATGATGGACTGATGAGTAGGCATTAAGCTGGCCAAATACAAACCCCCCAGTTGAGGATATGAGGTCACACAGCAAAAGGCCTGAAGCCAATGCCAAATGATACAAAATGTGCATAAATCTCTGGTCAGTCAATGTTTCTCAAGCAACATGTGACAGGATGTGGTGCATAAGCAGCAGAGCTTACATACAACGAATGCAAATGTGCTGCTGGTTCTTCCACCGGGACATTCAGAAGTGACATTAGTGAACATGATGGGTCTATGTTTAGAATTTCAATTAATATCCATGTCTGCTGTTGTGGCAGATTTTCAGGCAGAGCCATTAAAAGAGGCTCAATGTGCAGGAGACACACACAGATGTAGACACAAGCAAGGTCAGGTACATTTAACAAAAAAAAATCTATAGGTGGGTACTTCTGTGAAAGTGCTGTGTCAGGTCATTTCATGAGCTACTTCTGGAGTCTGAAGCGCAACGCCTTTCACAGCACCAAAGTTGTTAAGGTAAGAGTAATTAGCTGCATCTTCTACTTAAGCTCATTTAGCTTAAGCAGCTACATTTGAGAGGGTAGACACCACTGCCTTAATTAAGATCAGACAAAATGTTTGTGTCTGTATTGCACTGTAAATATCTACAGCACAGTGATTTTTCTATTTGTGTAAAAGCATAATGCCTGTTAAAATGTTGGGTGGGAGGGAAAAACATAAACAGATTATGTTTGTCTTTCCATAAAAAAAGTTATAATGTAAAGTGCATTTATTGCTTGGGTTGTTTGTCATAGTCTCCTTGCATAGATGATGTTTCACTGGAATGGGCTGTATGCACTGACATGAACTATAATATTCAGAAATCCTGTTTGTTTTCTGGAAAAGGTAAATTTACTTCATGTTACAGCAGTTATTAGTCAGTGGGCTCATTTCGCAGTTGCAAATCATCACTGATATGTAAAATAAAATCATGCACGGCACGCTGAATCAGTTGCATCCAAAATGTTATTTCTTAGGAAAACCGAAAAAAATAAAAAAATCATGTTTTATTCCCACAGCATCACAGCTACATTAGATAATTTGCTTTTCAACCTGCTATGTTTTTCAACTTCAATTTGAATCTGATTCCTCATCTGCTGCATTGCACATTGCTGCTGCCCTGTGCTGCAATATAGGTCACTTATGCATGCTAGAAGCCACCAGCATCAGCAAACAGCACACTGACTCACCAGCATCCCATCGTTCATGGGTCAGTCTCTGACCCCACTCCCACTCCAAAAGGACTGCTCTGCTGTTTAATTATTCAAAATTAGGATGTTCTGTATGTACTGAAAATAGCAGCTTCTCATCTCCACACAGGCCACATAGGATCGGTTTCAGACTATATTTGAAATGCTTTAGGAAGTGTTTCTCTTTTTCCTTTTTCAAGGAATATAATTAGGGGTGCCTAAAATGTCCCAGTAAGGAGTGCTTCACACTTGTTAGTCAGCGCAAGCAAGGCTGGAAAAGATTAAAACCTTCTCTGCAGGAGACTTAATTAAAATTTTTCAGACAGATTATCTTCCCATGATTGTTCACAATTTAAAATATGGCTTTTTACAGAGGCAGACAGTTATCTGACTCATGGAAACAAGTGATATGTTCTTATTTATTTAATTTTATACTATGTGACGCAGGTGTGAGAGAAAGCAGCAGATTATGACACAAACATCTGGCATGAAGCAAGCTCTGTGAGTGGCTTTAGCCTTTATTCACCATTTTTCATGGTGCTTAATGTCATGCATGTCTTTTTTTTCATAATTTCATCTTAGGATGTATTTTTCTTTATAATTATTCCCAGACTTTATTTTTTGTGTGTCTATTCCTGCTACTTTGACAGCTAGTTATGCAAAGTTCAAATTCTATCCTTTTTAAAACTGCTGAAGTTTTGTTCATGCAGCACAAAGTATGTGTTTGTGTTGATGTTGAAATATCAGTTCTAGTTTTATTTAAAATGATATTTCTAAGGCCCTATTGTCAGCAAAAAAACAACCAAAGGAACTTTGGATAGCCATCCTATTTTTTGTTTGTTTTATTTACGACATTATGACTTCACACATCAACAATAAAACTAGCTCACACAGCTACAGTGACCTCATGGCAGAGACATCTAAGATACTCGAGAATGTAGCGATGTGAGAGGAAATGAGAGTAACTAAACAAGAATACATTTCAGACAAGTGTGCTAAAGAGCAGCTTAACCTCCACGTCTGTAGGGGGACCCGCTGAGTTAAAAAATTGCTACAGTTTCTTTGAGTTGCTTGAAGATGTTAAAATCCTCTCAGACGCTAATATGTGAGAAAGTTTCTGAGACCAAATCCAGACTTTGCATTAAAATGCATCTAAGGAAATCTGATAACAAGTGACCGATGCTAATGAAAGGTCTGAACACATTTGAAGGTGTCTCTTCATAGTCTGAACATGAAAGCGTTTTTGGAGGGTTTCAGGGACCACCTCCTAAACTAGCTTCATCATCTTTGGCCATTAATCATCTGATTTTCTTCATGAATGACCACAATAAAGTTCTTTGTCTTACAAGCAAGAAATGACTGGAGTAAAACAAGCTAGGGCAATGATAGCGAGCATAAAACACGACGTGATAGTCTGTGAGTTGCTTCATTCAAAGTACTGATTATTTACAAAGGCTGCAGTTATATTTATGTGAATGCAATAATGCACACATTGAAAGCTAGAATTTTAGATATCTGATTATACTTAGCTTTACATGTTGATTTATTGTATTTAACAAATACTAAGTATAAATTTGTAATTGTCTCTTTTAGTAGTCTGTCACTTTTAAACATTCCTTGCATGTGTAAGGAAAAGTATCTGATACTATGGTGAACTTCACCACGTACTACTTATCATAAACTTTGCTGCATACAGTTCAGTGCTTTGCAGGTGCAAAGTACTATTTCTGATGTTGTTGTTTTTTTTTGTTTTTGTTTTTTTTTTCCTGCAACATATGGAAGCAATGACTTTCACAGAGAAAAGAGGACAAATATGGTTGGGAATTGTTTGGGTCTCATTACCATACCCCCCACCCACCCTCCATCATAATATAGAAAACTAATCTGATTCACTTGTAAACAGTAGACCAACATTTACAATACTTTAACCACATTTAATTTCCTAGATGTGAATTCATTCTGTCAAGTGAAACATTCACAGAAGATTCATACTAGTAACTGGTGACAAATTATGTCAGCTGTGGGGGGGGCTTCTGCCATACACAGTTAACATTAATGATGCATCAACATGCTGATATAAAAGACATATACTCCAATATGCACTTAATGCACTCTACAGTGGAACAACTACCAATAAAATTTCCCAAAGAAATACAAGTGACAGGCAAACCGCAGTCACAGCTGAACTCAGCTGTCATAGAAACCAAGTGAACACATTTCACCAGAGAGATAAATAAATTTAGGATAAAATACCTCAGACACACAACATGGATCAAATTATATTGCTGTCCGGAACATGGGAGGCAAATGAAGTTAAGGGTTCTCTCTGTAATTGTTGACCAGTGTAGACCTCTGCAAATAAGAAAAAAAAAAAGAATGGTCTCCCTTTGAAACAAAAATAAAGAAATAAATGAATAAAACGAAATAGGTGCACAAATAGTGCTGTCACAAAGCCAACAAAGATCAAGGCAGTATCAGGCAAGATAAATTAGTGTAGTTACTTCTTGGTTGTGAGAGCTATCGTGTTTTAATGACTAATAAGTGAGCTTCATGGCTGTACATGATGGGTCAGAGTGGTAGAGACTTATTTTAGCATCCATTTTTCTAGCCAGTATCTCCCACCAGCAACAAGCAAGTGGTAGCATGAAGATGCACTGGTGTGTGATTTTCTTAGCCCAATCCAGAGACCTAAACGAGCACTTTTGAAGGCAGCAAGGAAGATTTTTCTCAAAACACGTTTTAATTGAAAATCCTTCAGTGACAACTGCTAATACTTTCTAGGCAAGCAGCTCTATCCTCACTAGAATTAGAGCAGTCAACTGACACTGTGATGTTGGTTGTTTTATTTGTTTTTTCTGTGACCATTACTAAGCTGAAAATACAAGAACTTGCTGTTAAATTAAAATTGAATAAATAAATAAAATAAGGCCCTGCATCAGTCATAACTACGGCTCCTGCATTTAATATCTAATGATCACATTACGTTCAGATGCATCAATAGTTAGCCTTCAAGACAAAACAAGCCTTATTTTTAGAACCTGCAGATGGGTATACATGTTGATCGATAGATAAGAGATGTCTCTCTGCTTTTGAGCTTTTGCTGTGCAGCACATTTCTTGATCATGTCTTTAAAAGCTCATGTGCCCCTAGAAAGTAGTCAAACTGTGGTCCCCTGATGTGACTAAAGAAACAGGGTGGTGCAAAGAGACCAAGCATAAGCAACAGAATTTAGTCAAAGATGTGTGTGCATCGCATTTTTAAATGGTTGGTAAAAATAAAATGGTCACTGCTGTTGTGATTTCTGCTTTGAATTCACCTGAAGCTTGATATAATTTCTGACTTCACAAAGCACCTGCATGGGCCTGTTTCTTAACATGGTTGCCTTTTTGTTCTTTTTTTTGAAGAACAGTCAGCACTTTTTTCTAATTTCTTTTTCTACATTTTCAAATAAAGGTTTGTATAAACCTATATGTGAAGGTTTTCTTTATTATAGTCCATTCTTAGCAAGTGAAACCGCATTTCACTTTGGAATTGTTAATTACAGCCATTGTGAATAAAATTGTACAGTAAGCAAGAATTTAGTTAATCATTTGTGGTAATCTTGCCAACCTTTTAAATACCAACCTTGGGCTAATAATAGCTTTTCAACATGGCGCTGTACAAGCATTTTTTGACTCCTGTGGTCTTGCACGACTGGCAGCAGCAGCACAAAGGTCAGACAGTCTCTTTCAGAGGTCAACTGAATCAGCTGCCTTTCCAAAATACTGTGAACTTGTCAGTACTTGTGAGATTTTGTCATATGTCATTACGTGACCCTGTGGTGTGTTTCTAATAAAAGCAGATTTTCTCCATACCTCTTGGGAGGCAGCCTTCTGGCCCGCTGCAGCTGCAGCCAGCACCCACATAAAAACAATGCCGTGCTAACACAAGAATACAAAGAGACACAGAGAGGCAGACGGGGAGAGTACAACACTAGCACTGTTCTCTGTGCACAACAAAGTTTGGTAACACCATCCTTATCTGCTCACTGCTCCTCACTGTGTTTACGTCTTTGTCCTGTAAGTCACAGCTAGATCCCTTAAAGGCAATCCAGCCTTAAGTTTCACAGCCAAACACTGTGAAAAGGACTTGTTTCCCTTTTCAGTCTTTCAAAGCATGATCAACACTAGGTCATCTAAAGCCATGACACAAATATAGCTTTAAGCCAGTGCTGGCATTTTCATTTTTGGACTGTGATTTAGAATGCTTTTCTTTTGGAAATGATTACATGTTGCCAGCATTTCAGCACTGAAAAGGCCACCAGATTGAATGAAGCATTCCGGATAAGACAGCTTTTCTTCTGCAATTTCCGCTGCCAGTGCAATTTTCTGCACTGCACACGTGGAAAATACAGAAAAATATATATAAATGAATAAATAACAAAAAGCGGAGGGGGGGTTAGAATCCCTGCGTGCACGCTAATTTATGGTGGTCTGATTAATAGAATTTAAAATCAGTCTGATGCTTTGTGCTCTAAAATCTGCATTTTCAGGATGCCTTTGTTAATGTTACGCCAACTGACTACTCAGGCCCGTTGTCTTTTTTTTTCTTCTTTTCTTTGTTTTTCAAAGAAGAGCAGTGGTAAGTCGGATACATGTGGAATAATGTTTGCGGACTCATTTCAAACAGAAGCTGCTCGTCTAATTTCATACAGTTCGTGTCGGTATCACAGACAGCTATCTCGCCCGTGGAAACGTGATGACATGTGGTGTAAAAGAGCTTGAGCTCCCCTCGCAGTTGGCTGGTGGAACAACAATCGCAGCAACTTGAGGGGGAAACTGCAACTTTACCTCACTGGTGGCACACATGCAACAAAACATACATGTGCGTGCGTGCTTCCGCGAGCGCGCACTTCACAGAAACACAGAAGTAGCTCATCCGAAGCTGTAAGTCATCTGTATGAAGGAATATTGGATTTAACAATTACAAGGATAGCCAGGGGGATGGTGACACTTTTAGTCAGTTTCCGGATGAAGTGATCATCATAGGTGTTAAAAGGCTCTTGAATAAGCTTGAATACAAATATTGAGTTCACAGTGATGTGCAGGCCTGCTTATATACCTTTACTCATAATGTTGCTTTTGTAATTCCTTTGACTGAGCCGCGGCAGGTTTTTTTTTCCTTTCTTTTTTTCTGCAGCATCACCTCCGTGAGATGCAGCCTGAACACGCAGAGAAACGCAGTCTCAAATGTGAGACTAATCAATTTACATAATGTTTGGAGATGAGGGCTATACGAGACTGTCAGACTGGTGTATAATTTTAAAATAGTCCGAGAGCGCCTCGCTGACATTCAGTCCGGGAAGGAGCTTTGACAGTACTTGTACGACGATAATTTTAAGGCTATCTTCACCATAAAAAAAGAAGAATAAAAAAACCTCCATCCTGAAAAGGACACCACCGGCCACCACCGTAACATGCTGACCACGCAACATCGCCATAAATGTGCCACAATGTAGCCCTGCCAGCCCGACTACAACCTCGTGGTCACCGATAGACAAATATATATGTATGTATGTATAATCTCCGTCATATTATGTTTGAGCTCTCACTTACCTAAAACTGACTCTCCCCTCTTAGCTGAATCTGTGGTCCAAGGTTTGTTAGTTCTCTAGCCAACAACTTCTGCTGGAGCATATGTATCCAGTGCTCATGCTGGTGGCTCAGTCGGTGATGTTGGATTGCGGATGAATTGGCAATCCTTCTCATGCTCAAGAGAAAAAAATCCTCCTTTTCTGCGTGTTCTCGGGCATTGGCGCGAAGAGGGACAAAGTAATGAAGTCCGTCAGGAGGACAAGGAGAAAAGGGAGCACTAGAAGTGAGATTTATGTTGCAAACAGTTCTGCTCTCTCTTTTTTTCCCCTCCTCACCGTAGGAACCGTTTGCGGGCGGAGAGGTGTGGGATGGATATCTAAGAAGGAAGGCTGGGATGCACAGACTCAGGGCGAGAAAGGGGAGGTACAAAGAATACAGTATCGTATTGTAGAGGACGGTCATGGCAGACAGTAAGGGGTGGGTCTGGACTATATCAAGCGGAGGGCAATGGCACCTACGCCTGACACAGGCGTTCATATGGTGAAGAAGTCGTGACTTTTCTTAAGTGAAATTTACTCCAAGATTTATGTAATGGCTTTGACAGATAGTTAAGTAATTACCAATTAAAGGTGGCAAAACTAAGTGAAACTTCTGTAATGTAGGTATAAGACTATGGAAAAACAAACAAACAAACAAACAAAAAAACAATCACTGATTTAAAAGTGAATTGTACTTTGAATACATATTTCTTTCTTTCTTTCTTTCTTTCTTTCTTTCTCTTTCTTTCTTTCTTTCTTTCTTTCCTTTTCTAATGTTTTGTGAACTTGAAATGACATGCTGTAAAAATCTCAATCTCTGAAACTGAATTCCGTTTAAGTAAATCGTCGAAGACTGTTGTCAGTATTTCTGAAAGACCAGCAGTGAGATTTCAGTGACGCTGTCAGTAAGTCTGACACTCAACCAGACTGAAATTCTGGTCGCTGCCCATGGTACTGAAAAACGAGAACTGCTGTTGCTCAGAGAAGCTATGGGCGCTGTCCAAGGTGCCGAAAACCAACATAAGAAGTCGCCAGTTTCTTTCAGTAAATCTTAGGTTATCTAAGGGTAGCCTTTCCTATTGCTGAATTAACTGTTGTTTTGCAAAAGTCTTGGGTCACCTCTATTCCAGTTTTATCAAAGTTAAAACAACAACAACAAAAAATAAACAAACAAACTTATAAACAATACAACCACGTTTATTGACACTCGTTTCTCCACAAACTTTGAGTCTGTTCACAAGCCAGAACAGATGGAAGACACTCAGTTGTATGTGTGACACTGCAGTTTGTACTGTCAACATCCTTTCTTATTTTTATTAAGAGACAAATGGAAAATATTTTGAAAACATTAAAGATGTACAGAGTCTATCTGCAAAAAGTATTTAGAGGTAATACCTCTTAAATCCAAGTGCAGATGGAAATTTTAAGGAGATTGACCCATACAGCTGTTTGCAATGATAATACTTAGGAACCCATTAGATTTAGGTTTAGGAGAGCAAGATTCCTGCTTTTTTTAAATTATTTTTTGTATATGCGTATGTTAAAAACACAAAATGAATGTGGATGGTCATAAATTCACAAAAGTTCAAACCTAATATATATACAATTGCTTGTAGAGCCATGTGTGCTTTTATTTTGTATCCTTATTATCTAGAGGTCAGCCATTTTCCATGGCCAATGCCAGTTATTAAAACAACAATAATTTGAACCTTTAATTAATTTAACTGGCAGACCAATTAATTGAACTACCTCTCAAACTATTGTTCTATTTTTTTATTTGTACCTTAATAAAGAGACTGGAAAATGAATATGAACTGTCACCAGAAGTCTGGTAAAACAACAAGACTAGGGGAGCCTCAGATCTCAGATCACTACACCACAAACAAACAGTGTCCTTCCTTCCTTGCTTTATTATCCAAATACCATGTAGCAAGTTTGGATATAAGTAAAAATAAATAAATAAAAATCAGCATTTCTAAAATTTGTTAACAGCTCTGAAGACTGCTATTGAATAAAAGGAAGAACGACAACAACAGCAATCACATACCAGATGTCTCTTTGGATTTATAAACTTCTTGAGAAATCACATGAACAGACATTCACTGAAACATTTTCTTAGACCTACATCTCCATCCTGCATGTACCTCAATCTTCAGTGTTGTACTCTACAGCTTGCTGGAACAGTTACCATAACTGACAATATAATTGCAATACAGTCATGCAAGATTTTCAAATATTTAATAGGCTCTTTATCATTATTGTTTCAAAATAATAGTGAAATAGATTGTATGCAAGACTGAGCATTTGACTTTAAACGCTCAAATTATTCTCCTGAGTGTAAAAACATGACAAAAAATTATTTGTTGTGACAAATTGTCCCTAGCTGAATATGCATCCCTCAGTATTCATGCTTATTAGAACAGCCCACTCCTTCTTTAAACCAGATATTTAACTAACCACTGAATATAGAAGAAAACTAAATGTTTAGACTCAAATATAAATATTAATGGTGAGTTGGCACATGTGAAGATGTAGATTGAAATACAAGCAGAATCGGTGGGATAGCATTTTATTTAATAAACATATTAACATATTTATAGCTCAGGTTTACTCTTCAGAAATGCAGTGCACAGGCTACTGACTTAGAATGAAAACTATGTATCATATCACAGAATCTGATTTCAGATTTATTAAACAAAAAAGTGGTAAATTGTTTTGCATAGCACACGTTCAACCTTTTTGGTACAAACTAATTTGCTTTTCCACATGCTGTTCTGTTTTCTCCACTTTGACATGTGGAGTGTCTGGGGATCAAACTGATATCCTCACAGTTAGAGGATGACTACTTTTATCCACTGATACATGTACCCAGCAGATGAAGAGCATATTTGGTTGAATTCATTAAAGGTCTTTACTATAACTCAAAACCAAAGCAAGTTTATGAAAAAGAGAAACAATAAAACAAAACACTCAACTGATTTTGACGTCACTATATTGGCTGCAGTTGGAAGCAGTTTTGCAACTCACTAGCTCTCCAATGGTCCACTGGCAGTCAAGTGCTTGAAGCATTCACCATGGGCAAAGAACCTGACAGGAGCAGCACTGCATAGAACTCAATGAGGCTAAATGGATAAATGGTGCCATTACAGAGTCATTAGCCTGGAAATGGCAATGACATGTGACCAGTTCCCTTTGCAGTTGTAGATATAAAATTCTGCAGGGATCACTGAAGTCGTTATGTTTCATAATTCTAGTGGTTGTAGCTTTTAATTTGAAACTTCCTTTCTATTGCAGAGATGTGCTGTCACAAGGGTGAATTAGTTTCCACACACATTTAAGACTGATTTTAAATTGAATCATTTTGTTTCATTTAACCCTTTTAAATAAGTAGGTCCCATAAAGATGTAAGATCTAATTTTCACAGATCTCTGATAAAAAGGGCAGCATGGAGTGTCAAACATACCTTAAGGTTCTGTAAAGTGTGCGGTGTCTTTAATCTGGTTGTATTTTGAGGCCCTTCCATGCATATAAGAACAAAAAGAGAAAGCTTTTTTGCCCCCAGTTCTGAATGCTCACTAGGAAAGAAAAGTAAACATTTTTACATGTTTTGTTTTTGACCAAGTTTCCACTAAAACAGACCAAATGTCACTGTCTGTGACACATCAGTCAGTGGATTTTTCAGCTCCCTCAAAATGTGGATTTGCTTCGTCTGTCTGGAAAAGTCACGTAATGTTCTATAACACAAACAGTGCTTGATATGGATATACCCTGTACCTCATTCGGTGTCTTATTATGTTTTCTGCAGAAGCACTGGGCATGAGAACTCTGTGTTATGCGAATGCTGGTCAAGAATGCCACAATGATTTATCAGTGCCCCTGTTGCACCGGGTGGATCTATAATGAAATGTATGCTACTTTTTTGTGCTTGCATGATTGCAAAATGACAAGACAGTTGCTGAGAATGTATGCTTTTAATGCCTTTTCTCTAGGAGGGGAATAATAGTGAGTAACTGCTGACCAAATAAAAAGGAAATATGGACAATGGCCAAGAAAGAAAGTCAATGAGTGATTTGAAAAGCATGATCTGCAGGCATTGTGTACCATATACTAGTTGGATTTCCATTTTCAGCTTTATTTATTTTTCACTTGAAAAAAGGTCAATGGAAACACAAGCAAATGAAAAAAAAAATTTAAATATTACAAAAAACTTTTTTTTTTTTTACATACAAGAGATTAAAACATTCAGGGTAAAAGGTTATAACCTTGTAGCATTTCCCCTTTTGACACAGAAAATATCAATGTGTCTAAACTGACTGTAAAACACAGAACATCCTCAGTGATTATTGGTCAAATGTGTCTGACACACACACACACACACACACACACACACACACACAAACACGTCACAATTTATTAACGAAATGCAAGGTTGTCAAAGGTGACAGAATTTCCAAACACTATTGAAATAACTTTAATATGCTCTGGTCAAAATAGCTCACACTACCACACACCAAATTGACAGGAAGATAGTTAACTGGCAATCTTATTCTTAAAGCAGCACAAGTTTTTTTTTCTTTTTTTCTCATGTTATCACTTTCAATTTAATTTGAAGGAATATTTGATTACTTTTAGAAAGTGTTGTCTGGCTGTGCGGTCTCCTGCCAAAACCTGTTCTGGTTATCTCTTGCAACAGCTGCGTAGCACTTTACAGCACTATGTCACACATCAACAAATATAGAGCTATCTCCAAGAATTGCAATAGAAATCATGGCAGAGGCAATGAATACGCTAAAAATGTAGAAACAAGAGAGAAATTGAGAGTGTCTGAGCGGGAGACCAAACAAAAGTAAACACTGGACAGTGCTATAAAAGAACCAATAGGGACAATGTCTGAGATGAAAATTGCAAAAATTCCTTGTTCCACTTTAATACTTGCATGAAGCATAATAATAGCAAGCAAGTTATTGAATGAGTCAAAATCACATTGTAATTCCTCTGTTAAACAGCCTCGGGCTTCACCATTGCTCCATTTCTGTATCATGTTTAAGTTTCTAGAGACCAAAATGGTTCCTTATATGAGCAATGATTCGCTGATACTAACCAGTGTGTTTTTGTAATGACTACTTTGGGTCCTGTGCTTAAGATGCATTCAATATCAAACATGAATCTGGAAGATACAATTGTTGATATGAAATATGAATAGAAAAAAAAAAGTTTGAGAGTTTGGCCACTGTACACTATTTGACTTTCAAAGTCACAGTGCAGTTCAGACTACAAAACCTCTGCCCTCTATTTGGGCATCTTGATGTAACAGGGGAGACTCCGTTCCCCCAGCAGGTCTCTAAACAAGATTTTTGTTACAAAATTGCAAGATTTCACATTGGAAACTATTCAAAACTGTACACAAACAGGAGAGAGTCCAGTTATTGTGTGGTAGAGAAGTAGCAGCGACACATCCTCTGAGGCCTGAAGACAGTATGGAGACAGACATGTTGGAGCTAAAGTAAGAGAAGCTAGAAGTGGACACATAAAAAGGTTGGATATTGAGCACACTGGTAGTAAAATGCTGGAGATGGAGCTGGCAGGTTGGAGAAGAGGGCGGACATCAAGAATAGATTTCTGGATATGAAGGAAGAGCACATGCATTTAGTTAATGTAGCAGAGGAAGATGCAGAAGACAGGCTAGGATGGAAACGGATGATTCTTTGCAACAACCCATAAAGGGAAAAACTGTACGGAGTAGAAGAAGATGACCACACAGCCCAGCCAGCTAGCGAGAGGACAGAGTTTACATGGTGGCAGTGCCAATGTTAATTTTAATTTGCAAGTAACAAGGATAGCATAATCACAAATTGGGCCTGGACGATAATAAGTGTCTGTCAGTGCCAAAGAAGATTTAGTTCGGAAGAAGCTCCTGCAGACTGAGCAAAGCTCACAAACACTGATGATGCCGGTGCGACATACTCTAAACAACAACTGCAAGCTTTTAAGTTTCCTAAGGCTGCTACCCTGAGGGAAATTAATGAGCTTGTTATCATTATGTGGTTGAGGAGATGCTACCATTATCAGCTGTAGAAATGCCATGTTTCAGTAAGATCAATAATAAAATTTCTTCAACTTATTAAGCAGTATGCACTGAACCTCACAAGCCTGGTTTTATTAGTAAACACAATCATTCACAAAGGAGCTATAAGGGGAATACTGCATCTGCCAATGTTTTTAGAATGTAAAGTTTCAGAATATACACTAAAGAATGAACTATACAATAAGGCAGTGAGTTAAGGTAACATTAATGAGTTACTTTTCTTGGTACCCAATTTAGGTTAGTATTTTTTTGTTTTTTAATTGACTTATTCCTTTCATTTAAAGGCCATTTCTCAGTTCTGATAGTAGTATATTATTTTCCAAACTATCTAAAAATACTAGAAATCCAATATGTGTGTACCATTCCTTTATGAAATCACAAGACGGAATCTGCTCTAATTCATCATTACTAAGCATCTAACGGTCTGTTAGCATGTGTTATTCAATGTCCACTATTAACAAAGTTTGTAACTTGCAACACTCTGACTGTTGGGGCATCACTGTCAAGTAAAAATATACAGTACTGATTTGACTCCATTATCCACATAGTGTAACCACAATAATTGGACCTTATTCAGCACTAGCCCAGACACAAGACACTTACAGGTGCTAAATTTATCTGGACTGTAATGATTTCACATCTTCCTCCTTGTTATAAAGCTAATAGGTTGAATCTTCCTCCTGGATGCCCTGAAGACTGTTACAGCTTGTTAAACTGACAACGTACTAATGGCTGATCTCTAAGGCTTATAGGCTACAGAGATGCTTCTTACCCGATGTTAGTACACATTGCTGCAGAGGCCTGTCACATTGTGCCCGGACCTCTCCCTGATGGGGCCATGAAGGAAGAGACAGATGTCTAAATATGCAGGAGGTCCATCAGTCATGGGGAGTTTTCCTTTGCAGGGCGTGGGACAGGGGGTCAAGTGGGAGACACACAGATGAATGAAGATGGCACCATTGTAGCCGCTCTCCTACCACCACGAAAAAAAAGGAGAGAAAATGTTTTTTGGGAAGGTTTACTGAGTAATAAGACAGACAGCCTGTCAGATTGAAAAACAGTAGCAATGACAAAGGTTTTACAGTCCTATTAAGTTCACCTTATAAATCTTCAACATGGCAATACTTATATTTCCCCATATTTGTTGACCAGCCGCTGCATGTTAGATGGAGACTTTAACTTTTTTATATATATGGTCTAGCAAACCCATGCCACATTGTCCCACTAGAGGTGGACATTGTTGTGTCCTACCCAGAGACTGTATAAAAAGAATTGGACAAGCACTCTGTGTTGTCTCATAAACATGTATAGATGGACAAACTATCCAGTCACATGACGCATTGATTTGTACAGAGAGCCATTGAAGCCCAGTCTTCCTTGAACTGCACAGCCCCATGGTGCAAAGAGGCAGGACAAAGCTGTGAAAGCCAACGGCAGAGCCAGTGACTAGCTCTCTTTCAAGTGTTTCAAATGAATCTGCGCCTCTGATTGGTCAGCTTTATTGCTAAATATAAATTTAGCTGCAAATTTGGACCATTTAACATGGGGGTTAATGGGATTTGCTCTGTTTTGGAGTCACCAAGTGGTCCGTTGAGGAACTACAATAAAACTTATTTTCTGAAACAGCTTCCACCCAGAGGTGGGATACTTGGTTGTCTGTCATAGTGGTTGGTTTTTGATCAGATGTCTGGATAATGTCATACAGACAGGAGGAGACGCCACCAAACTGGTCAATCCAAAAATGGGCAAATAGGCACCGATGAAAAGTGATATCTGATATACGTTCTCATTAAATCTGTCTATCCATACTCATTTCAGATCTTGCCACTAAAAACAATCTCCAAAACAAGAACAGCCATAGCTGAAATGAGGACTGGTTATAATTAAGCTCACAAAATTGCTCAGTCAGCTAGCTGTCCTGGCAGAGAGCAGGTCCTGACAGAGCACAGTTGGCTGTTAGCAAGAGGTCTGGTTAGTCAACTTGGAAGGGTCCTGGAGTGAAAGAGGCTTGACTGGAGGACTTGGCTGCTTCAGCCACTGCAAGAGATCACACTAGCTTTCCCCCAGTTAGACCTGGTGGCAGCCTTTGACTAAGGGCAATAGGAGCTGCTTAGCTAAGCGTCATCCTGGAGTCCTTCGCTACCAACCCACAGCTGGCCACAGCAGTCATGTAGTGCAACTGACATCTCAACAAGCTGTATTTCTTTGAAATAAAAATAAGTTTTTTTTTCTTTGTACCACTTTGTAATTATGTTTATTGCTGCTGTAAAATTGTACATTTCAGTTTAGAGCCAATAGATATTAATTTTTAGAGTCAGCTCTGAGTAATTGTTCAAGTTCAAGTTTTTCGGCTTCCTTGTTGATTAGAACACAAGATGCAGCACATTAAGTTTCTCATGATGTGCTGCCCCCATTTGGCCTGGAGTGGTATCATTGCATAGTGTGGTTTTTAAATCAGGAATCTTCACCGTTTTATTAATGGGATTTTGTAAAAGAGGGAAAACATACAAATGAATAAACTAAAAGATAGTTGCCAGAGAAAATGAAGGGTGAACAGACAGCAGAAGACATGATATTGATACCATAACTTTAAACGTCTGGTCGTGGAAAATGTCATGCTGAATATTCTGATGCAGAATCAATTCAGTAGATACACAAAGGGGGTTGTAGTGCATGCATTAGCTCAAATATTAGGGCATAAGTGTCACTTTGCATGAGGAGAAGGAAGCTCTCATAGTAATAACTGACACATAACAGTTTGTAATTTAGATTTCATTTTATGCTTGCGATCCTCTCAATAATGTGCTTGTGGTGGGACATTTTCAAAAAGCAAAACAAAGCGCCATCATAAGCCCAAAAGACAAGCATGTTTTTTTTTTTCTTTTTTTTGCATCAAACTGTATATGTAGGAAATGCACACTCGGCTGCCATCAAAGTATAACCACTATTACTACTATAACTCACTGGCTTTGGGAAGTTTCTAAAAATATGACGATGCACAGAAAGTTTGGGGCTAGAAAGAAGGACCTTGAATGAGGCATATGCATTAATACAGTCTGAAAGTTGTCACAGGTAATCTCACCACATGTGGCAATGTTGCAAGCAGTATGTGGGTGGCTGCTCAGCATGCACTTACCACATTTCTAATTGCCCATCTGGCATAAAAGCAAAGGACTGAACACACTGAGGTTACACACCATCACAGAGTGTAGTAGTGCAATAAAAAAGTTTGAGGGCTCATTTGGAAATTCTGTTGAGCACCGAGTGAAAATCAGCCATCTGTTGACGTTCCTAAATGAATTTGTTAATTTCTTATAATGGAGGCGTACAGTATTTGCTTGCTGACGGAGCTTTGTGAAGTCAGTGTGAACATTTTGGACAGAATGTACCTATTAGATATTTACTTGTGATGCTGACTGAGCTGGATTTGCTCAACAATATAATATGTATTAAATGAGATGAAAGTGCTCTGTTTTTTATAACCATTTACAGGTTTGGGTTAATTTTAAAATTGTTTACCAGCCATTTACCTGTTATTTAAAGTTACTATCGTTTTGTGCTGTCATCTGACTGTATTCCTGCTCCAGTAGAAAACATTCCTCTATGATGATTTTATCCATCCATTTCCTCTAAGTAGCTTCATACTGTTCATTGTCACGAGGGGCTGGAGACTAACGTCATCAGGCAAGAAGCAAGGTATACCCTTGGCAGGTTTCCAGTCCGCATCATAGGGCAGCACACGGAGAAACCAGACAAACAACCGCACACACTGTGGTAAATTTAGAATCTCCAATCAACCCAACATGCACATCTTTGGACTGGAAGAGGGTGCCAGGGTGTCTGGACATAATCAACACAAGCAAAATGAGAACATGCAAACTCAAAGTAATAAAAGGAATGCTTACGTAATGATGCTTGCTAATAGCTGTCATTGTTCACAAGTCTAAATGATGCATAGTAGTGAGGACAAAGGAGCTGTCTGAGAGCATCAAAATTACATTATTAGGTGTCAACAACATTTATCCTAATATTTATCCAAATCATCATTTGAAAAAGATTTCAGTATTTCAGTATTTATTTTCAAGTCTACAGTAAAGATTGAACCATGCAGCTGGACAAATGTTAATGTAACTGTACTGTAAATGTAGATGTAGCACTTATAGTTCAAAGCTGTTTATTTATTTAGTCATATGTTTGAGCAGTTATCTTAGGTAGTTCATTCTGAATTAGCATTTTGTAATTTATAACATGCAGAAGTCACATTTTATAATTGTTATTTTGTTCCACAGAAGAAAGTTCACAAAGTGATACTGTTATATGATCACGTTTTCCATCTATTATTGTGACATTACTGTGTTTTATATGTTACACATTTTCTTGTGCAACTGGAGTCACTAAACAGAATAATTTTCCAATGACAGTATACTTTTTGGGGGATCTAAATATCTACAGTATTATATAATAAGAGAAGTTCGCATTTATTACATGGACTCTTCAACAAGAAGGTGCCAAAAAAAGGGAGAAAAGAATGTAACTCCTTTTAAACTGCTGACTGTAGGGAGTTCTCTCTGCTGTTGTTGCTTGTGGCAAACTGTGTAAAATAAACAAAAATAGGCTTTGTTTGTTTCTCTCTCCAGACAGAGGAAAAAAAAATCAAAACAACAGAAAAAAAAAAAAAACCTATGCAATAGGATTACAACGGAAATGAAAACAAAGGAGCCCTGAGAGCAGTTATTCAGCTTAAATAATTAAGCTGATTAAGATGTGGCCAAAGGCTGTCTGATGCTGTGGACTGGTCTGAATCACTATTTGGGAGAGGAGAGGAGGGAGGGGCTGCATTGTCCTCACAAGCACTGGTAAAATCTCCACCTTCCACTTGATAACAAACTCTTACAATCTCTAAAAGTGTCTTACTTTCTCCAGTGTTGTTGCAGCACTATGAATTTATATTTTCATTCCTCCTCCAGATGAGATTCTGTATTAAAAATCACTCATCATTTATATATTCTACACGGCACTGTGGGAACTTCAATCTTTCCACTTTGGATTCTTTTTTTGAAGCATATAACACTCAGGATAATATATTTCCACGTTCACTTCATCATTTCAACATCTTGAACACTGTTCATGTGAAAGTTTTTTTTTTGTTTTTTTTTTCTCCGTACAAAGAATCCATTTTAAGATGACTGGTTTTCCTAATGAAATGGTAATTTAGGCTGTGATGACATTTTAATCACCCAGTGTAAGTGGAGCTTGGAGATTCCCGAGCCTAGTCGAATTTAGCACATTAGGCTTTAGATTTGTTTTTATAATAAATTTGGTTATTGTGTGCGTGTTTACTCCTAGATTTACAAAACCCTGGGTACACCTGCGTGTTATTACAAACCACAGCATGAGGGCAATCAGAGCAGCCCCAGAGAGGAAAATCTGAGTGCAAGTGGACAGTATAGAAGTATTGCAACATTATTGAATATAAAACAAAAACCTCAACAAATAGCGTGGAAAGAAGAAAAACAATATGCTTTGAAGGATTGAGTTTTTGCATCTCATTTAAAACAAACTGCAGAGTGAGTGAAGGTCAACGAGACTGCTGTTAGCAGGGTAAAGAAAAGCAGCGACAAAGAAATGCCTCAGCATGCATGGAGCCTGTCTGAGAGACTGGAAAAGGTCTTTCCATTTGACTTTTTCATTGGTGGTCCACTGACTCCAGTGAAAAAGCTGGCATATAATGGCTCATGTGAAAATGTATTTGTGATTTTATTTAAAGAATTAATAATAATAATAAAAATGTAGAAAACACGGTCAAGGAGATTGTTTGAGAGTATGAGTTCCTTATCACATTTTGACCCTTTGATTATCCAATTAAAGGCTTGCAACTTAATCACTAGTTTAATTCAAACAGAGGCAAGAAAAACAAGAAAAAGAATGTAATTTTGAAAATGTTGAGGGCTGCCAATGCAGGTGGTACCCAATGGAAACTAAGTTAAGTAAAATAAATTCACAAGTTTTACCTTCACTAACTTGAAGGCTCCCAATCATTCAGTACTGGTGGCAAACGGATCTTATTGTGCATTCTACTGGGGTAATTTCTTATTTGAATGCATCTAAATTAGCCCTGTGAGCAACATTTTTTACTCTTCTGACCCCCCACTACCCAGACTGATCTATCGGGCTTCACTCTCCTCTATTCTGGACAGCTGATGTAGTTGGTGTTTGTGTGTGTGTGTGTCAAACTATTTCTAATGAATTGATAAATAATTCAGACTGCAAAATAACTAATCAGCAGGCATCTTCCTCCTCTGGGTCTGGAAGCTATTTTGGATGGGTTGAAAGCAACATCGGGTCAGCACATACAAGTGTGGGAGCAACCCAGTAGTGGGTGGCTGCTACCAGTTGCACAAAAAGAAGGAAAAAAGGAAGGAAGAAATAATAACCAAAATTAAGATATAAGAACAAAACAATACTAATTATTACATTAAAAAAAAAAAGAATAGACACTATTGTTTGTCTCATCTTGTTTATTTGTTTTGGTTCCTACGGGAAGGTCCACAGTGGACTCAGAATGAGGGATTGACTGGACCATTTAACACATTATTATTTCTGGGTGTTTTCTTTTTCTTTCTTTTTTTCCCCTCCTTTCTTTCCAGTGATGGTGCTGATACAGTGTTTGTTAATACACTGTCTTGTCCAGTAATTCAATACAGTTCAGTTCAATTTACTTTCTTTGCATAGCGCCAGTTCACAGCAAAAGTCATCTCAAGGTACTTTACTGAGAAACCAAGCTAGTTTAATAGTCCAATTCAGTCCAATTATACTGCAATTCACAAGCGCCTAAAGACAATTTGTCCTGTAATAGACAATAAATAAATAAAGTACAATTGAATTGAATTACAATTGAACTGAATATAAAGCCAATTCATAATAAAACCTGAATATTTCAAGATTATCATATTCTTTTTGTTTGTTTTGTAAAACAGGGTTGGAAAGTCACCTGCACAGAGCAACTAATTCAGTTTTACTGTCTCTCTAGTTTCTGTTTACAGAGTTTAATACTGTTGCACAAAGTCAATGTGCAAACACGAGACACAGATTTCTGAGGGAGAATCACTTCACACCAGATAGCAAAAATTGTGTCATAATTATTGACATCTCGCTTTGACAGCACCAAACTACAAAGTTTCTTTCTGCAACCCCTTAGAAAACACGGACTAAAATACACACCCAGGCGCACGATCATCCTTTTGTGTCAGCAGAGGATTCTGAGTTATGTCGAGGGCTTGTACAGTAGTGAAAGCAACGCTCTTTCTTCTTGGGAAAACAGAGCCACAAAGCAATGCCGGATTTGCTTTCTGGGACCTGTTTTAGGAGCCCGGTTCTCCTGCAGTTCACTGCGTCAAGTTTTCTGGAGAAAAAAAAAACAAAAAACCAACAACATGAAAATAAAATAAAATAAAATACTGCAGAACGTAAACAGAATGGGCTTTGCATGAGGACGAGAATGCTGGGAAGATATTAAAATATCATGGTGAGGGAGGGAGGGGGAGTGGGGAGTCAATTTTGCAGTGTGTAATAACAAAAACTATTTTCCCAAAGCATGCATTTTGTTGCGTGAAATTTAGTAAAAACAATACATTTTGAATTCAAGTCATTGAGATGTACTGCTCTTGTTACCCTAATATTTTTCACCCAGCCCTGCCTAATTTGATTAGCTGCCTCAGTAATATCTGGCACATCCCCTGCTCACCAATCGCAGCGTTTCCGTTGAAGTCCTGTAAGATAAAAACCCAAGGCTTTGCTTTATCTTTGAATATATTTTGCTTTTCCTTTAGATTTCCGTGTTTCCTGTCATAGCTTTATTTTCTGTTTTACTTTGAAGCAGTATCTCTCTGCATTCTGTCTTGTTGTGCTTCCTGTCTGTGCTTCACGCTTGTGTTTTGTTACTGATGTCCACACATGCATCGTTCTAATCAATGCTTGACTCATTATAAATACCCTCTTTGGGTTTTCTCTGTCCTGTGACGGATTACGAGTTGTTCTCCCTTTTCTCTCTCTCAGTACAGACTCTGGCTTCTTACTTTTTCATTATCTCGCTGCCTCCCATGCTTTGCACTTGGGTCCTCTCCCAGCTTCACGTGTGACAGTGTGGTGTATACATGAAAGCTCAATCTCATAAACAGCTGGGATGGGCTTGAAATTATTGAGTATGGTCAGTAGGACAGTGAGTGCCCAAATCACTTCATCACATGTGCCAATCTCCTTCCAGCTCTAATGTAATTAGTGTGGCTCTCCTCTGCCTGCTCTGGCCTTTTGTTGTTTGATAAATGTAATTAGATTAAATGCTAAGGCCTTACCAGTCTGAAAAATGTGACAAGAAAGTAATTGTCATTAACAAAAGAGGTTGAAAATATGACCATTTAACATGACAAACGTGTCTCCTCACAAAATATGCACGAGTTGACGTAAATGTTCCAGTGTGGTGAAAATGTTTATTTTTCTTTGGTGAAACATGTATACACATACATAGATCTGAAAAATGGTGACGTAGGTTTATTTTAACCATTTCTTTTTGGATAGTTCTAACAGTCAACACTGTTTTTTTCACCTGACCCTTCTCCAATCTGCTGCAGTTTGCTTACTCCACTTACTTCTTCATACTCACACCCACCATGCAACACGGAGGGAAAAATAAAAACAACAGTTTTAAAGCTGAAATTCACTGGAGAATTTCAGGCTGAGATGAAATGAAACAACTTCAACAAATAACAATGCAGAAGCAGTGAGATTAGAACAACTGCAGGGCAAAGCGAGTCTCCACTTTGGTGAGAGATAACAAACCCAAAAAAGTAATTTTGGTTTTAAAGCACCGATGGACAACTTTCACCCAAAATCCGTCAGAGGAGTAAAAAGTCAGCAAACTCGGCTCCAAATCACCACTTTAATGATACTCTACAAAGGTGATGTTTAGATCACCTCCCCCAGAAACACTGGCATGTCTCAAGAGCCAGAATAACAAAACATAATTAGAACAAACAAGAAGACCTGCTGATAGGTAAGAGCTTGTAATTTACCAGCAACGCTGATCCATCTTGTTCCAGTGCCATGAGACATTCTTGAATGTTCCTGTAAAAAATAAACAAACAAAATAAAATAATCCAGCAGCCTTTAACAACTATAGAGCACTTGCCCTGTTATTAGCCCAACTAAGTAAGAAAATAAACACCTCTAAGGACCCACTGGTTATGGTTTTTTATGTGCACCTAGAAGAAGCCAAATCCTGTTTCCGTCCTGGGAGAGGATGTGGTGCAGAGCTGCAGATACTTTGGTGTTTACCTGAACAACAGAATGGGATAGAAACGCAACACTGAGGCTGTCTACAAGGAAAGGGACGGGGCGAACTGCTCCACTTAAGTCCTTAATGTTTGCAGCAACATGTTAAATGGGTTCTACAAGTCTGTGTTGGAGATTGCAGCTTCATCTGCAGTCATCTGCTGGGCAGCAGAATCAAAGCCATGGACTTGGAAAAAAACAGAAAAAAAAAACAACAAAAAACAACATTACAAAGAAGGCTGGCTCTGTGCTGAGGGCTGCTCTGGAGTCTCTGGAGCTGATTGTGCAAGAATGTTGCATAAGTTAAAAGACATTATGGGCAACAGCAATTTCTTTACAAAAGATTGACTAAACAATAAAATCTCTTCTGTCAGAGCCTTCTTTAGGTTTGCTGTAATGCAGATCAGTACAGGAGATCATTCCTGCCCACAATCCAGTGACTTCAGAGTACTGACTGTCTAACCAACTCTCTAAATTCTTACATTCACAAGAATTCAATCAGACTTCATTATAGTTTTACATCTATTTTCTTTTCTTTTTTATGTAATTCGGGTCAAAACATCACACATATGTTGGAATAACCATATAGCCAGCATAAGACAACCTTTCAGACTCACCTGACAGTGAGCTATCACTAAAGTCTGCATTCCTCCCTTTGGGTATTTGTAAAACATAAAAATTTTAAACCTGCTGGTGAACCAGATAGGGCAACATTAAATTCTCACGGGGAGAGGAGCTGGTGAAAACATGGATGATGATATCAAGGTACACAAGGTTTGATACGTCCATTTGAACCCTTTGCTGCACAAAAGACTTGCATTAAAGTCCCTTAGCACATAAATATGCGGGTAACAAATGGAAGCGACAGAAACTTATTTTTTTCAAAACATCTTCCTTGCAGTCCTTATCACAAATATTAAGAATGATGAATTCAAAACAATTTTAACCGTTAAATTGCCAAATTTCTGTCAATACAATCCAGTCTTTCTGATATTGTAACAACATAATTGTGTACTTGATCATCACAGTTCAGCTAACAGTCTTGCAAATTCTCAAAAACATCTCAAATTTCAGTGAAGATCAAAATGAAAACTGAATTTACATACAAGTCAAAATGGACCATGTTCCTCTCGGGCAGAACTGTCTTTTACTTTTTATGATGTGTCTTTTTTATGGGTTTTAATCTTTTGTATTTCACCTGTGTTATGAATAAAGTTGTATGTGGGCAAAAGAAAGAACTCCAAATATGATGGAGGAAATGTTTTAAAAGGCTTTATCTTGATAATTTAACTTTGAAATTTGAAGAATTATATACATTACCAGTTAAAAGTTTTGCAACACTGCTATTCTTCCTGTTTTTATTACATTTTTTAGAAAGTTCAAGTCTGGTGAGTAACTCAAAATGGTGGCAATGGTAACTTATAAACTTCCAGATGTAAACAAAAAAGTAGGGTTACCTCAAAACTGAAAAATATCATACAAATAGACAGAAAATGCCTTTTTCAGAAAATAAAGCAAAGAGACTTAGAAGTTCCACACATTTATGGGAACTTGGCAAACAGAGTTTGAAAGAACTTTCTAAAGAATATTTCATTTCTGTTTTAGAAAGAATCAAAAGGACTTGTTCAGCTGTAATAGCTACCAAAGGTGGCAACTTTGAGTCAAAAGTTGGTTTATAAATTGTAGTGCTGGCCAACGATAACTATTTTTTAATCGTGATTAATCACATGACTTTCTGTGATTAACGCAACTCTCAATCCCACTTCTATGACTAATATACTGACATTATTTTGAAAATTATTATTTTGAAAAAAAAAAAAGACTTTAGAAGAGCTGTAATTTTATTTATTCTCTTCTGATTTAGTTTTAGTTGTAACAGAATATGCCTTTGTGCCAATCAGTGGTGACACTCAAATTATTAAATAGTGTACTCTAGTAGATAATAATTTGTGATGTTATGCTTTAATACTTTAAACATGCTGTAGATTGTGAGTTGAAAACAGTAATGTCTCACACTCAGGATCAACCTCCTCTGAGAGATGGAGATGGATTAAGGTTGTTTTTCTACTGACAACTTAAATAAGTACATGAACTTATAGAAACAGCGCTGAGTGGACGAATAGTGAAACAACCCTGCAGCTGTTCATGTTATGATTTTGCACTATTGTTAAAAAGTTTTCTGGTTTATGACTGAATGAGATGCAGTAAATGTGTAGAGGCCTAAAGCAGTTATCTGATTGGATGAGGAAGACAAGGGGGCGGGTCAAGCTTGTGACTGACAGGAGTCTTAGTTCTACTCTATGTGCAGTGTTTTTACGAATAGTGGTTCATAATAAATTGACGGCTTGCTGAGGACCTTCTCTTTAATCATTTTATTGTGATCACGTTCAGCTGGACATTACAATATCTTCATGTGTGTGTGTGTTTGTGTGTGTGTGTGTGTGTTTGTGGTATCAGTTTGTTAGAGCTACATGAATTGTGTTGCTAATTGATGCAGCCCTAACAAACTGATACCATGATTTCTCTTTTTTAACCTCAGTTGTCTGTCTGTTCTGTGCTTTCATTTCAGGGTGCAATGAGACATTAAACTGCATCATTTTTGAGGGAAAAAAAAGGTTGAATAACTGTGGCATGATAAAATCTTTCACTGGTAGTTTATTCTTGCTTAAAAACAAACTACAATCCAATGCACAAAAATGAAGTTATACTGTAACTTTCTCTTGCACTCCTTTTCTCTGGGGACAGTTAACTGTTTCAAGTCTACACACATTTCAACTGGATGCATCCCCAGTAAAAAGGGCACTGGGCATTAGTACATAGTACTTGGGTATTATGACCCAATTTATCTAGATGCAGACTTTGAACTGGAACAGCACTTTGGCTGCAACTCTTATTTTTAAAGTATTTGATATTTAGTAATGATATAATCAACAATGGATTTCTTTGCACAGTTCTTAATAACATGCATGAATCATTTAATTGCTGCCCTCCCAAAACTTTGCTTTCTGAAAAAGAATTTCCCATAAATTGGTATCTTGCAGTGTCAAATGAAAAAAAAGGAGCTTTTTAAAGCTGCATCACTGTTGCACACCAACAGTAGCTAGTCTGGTGCAAATCAATAGTACTGGGTTCATTTAAATAATATATAGTGATATGTATTTCAGTCAGTAAAAAATAAAAAATAAAGTTACATTTAT
>JBAMYA010000004.1:7001151-7015664 GCA_037176975.1 Arrhamphus sclerolepis | reverse complement strand
TTTCACAACAATGGAGCATTTACAGTCAGAGGCTTCTTCAGATCCACTGCAACACAGAAGCTCCTTCCTGCCCACAGTTATAACAGTCAGAATTAACTGTTTGACTTTAGTCATGACGACTACCACAATAATTAAATAATTTTTGAATTGAATAAATTTAGGAGGTTGCTTGTGTTCTCGAAGCATTAGAGGTTTTAGCCTGTTAAATGGTGGAACACTAACAAATTTTGCAAAAACAGACATGAAACTAACAGCTCAGTAGTTGTCTTGAAGGGGAAAAATATGACAATAAAGACCAACATGGGCATGTATGAAGAGCTTATCTGCCGCTGACTGTGGTGGCGGCATTTATAGTTTGGATTCTCAGGGAAATTTTCTGATGGAGAGTTAAACCAATAACATACCAAATTTTCACTATTACTGTGAATCTGCACCATATTCAGCATTTTATGACCATCAAACTGAGAGTGTTGTAATTGCTCTCTACGTCAAGGAACTCACAAACCTCTTTTTAAAAAAAGGTAAGAGAACACTTAATCCCCCTTGTACAACATCCACTTGGTTAAATGTCTAGGATTTCTAATTGCCTGAAAACATGCCAAACCAAAAATCATTCAATAATAATAATAACTGGTTAAGCAGTTATAAAAATGTACACCAGAAATCATTTTCCCTCATTTCCTAATCATGTAGTTTCAAGCATTCCCCTAATTTTTAGGGGCAGTACGTATAGTAATCCGTAAAAGTTTCAATGACATTGACGTTTTTATTCTCCAGTCTGTTTTCTGATTGGAACCTGAAAACAATCGACCAAAATGTTTTCTGATTGGTGATTGGTGACTTTCTGACACACTACTCATGGTGACGACGTTGGTACGACACCAGACAGGAAAACAGACCTCCAAACCAAAGCCACAATCAAGAAAACGTTGAGAGAGTGCTTAGATTTTCAACAATAACAAATCAAGAAATTCAGCCATTCTAACTCAGTCTCTTTAAAGAGCTCGATCTTGGTTCTGAGGAAGGTCACACTAGATACCAGCTTCTGCTGTAGACTTATTTCGTATTTTGAATGTTTTGTGATTTATATTTTGAGGTTGATTTGATATGAATTTTTCTATGGCTGATGCTGATTAATAAAAATTGAAAAAAAAAAAAAAAGGCCAATAATCGGCTAACAAATTAATTGATCCATCTCCACTATCTGTTTTCATCTTAATAAAGATACAAATAGATTTAGGCCACAGAACCTCCAAAACAAGTCGGAAGCGTTTGTCCAAAATCTTCTTACCACAGGGTTTAAATTCAGTGCCTGTTAAGTTTGATTGGAATAATTTACCTTTTTAAATCAGACTTTTTTTCCCTTGACAGATAACAAAACATTTTCAACACTCAATGCTGTATTTCAGTTGCTAAGCTGAAAGGAGTTGCTTTGGTGACTACACACACACATGCATGTAGCCAAATCAGCCACAAGTCTCCAGTTGTGACAATTATAACAATTAGAATCAAAGAATAATAATAAAGATGCTGCTAAAAGAATAAGATATACAACTTTTTTTTCCAGTACTTACAGCCTTGTAGTGGCAAATTGAAAATGCCACTTTCATAACTCCTTTATTCATTTGTGTTGTTGTAAACACTTAATATTCAGGTTCCACATTGCTGCTGCTTTGAAAAATAAGAGGGAGTATAAAAAGTGTTACTTTTTTAATTAGTCTGGAAATTTACATATCTAGAAATCTAATTTTTCATTTTAAACAAAATCCAATTTATTTATTGTTACTTTAAATAAAACCAATCTATTTGGTAAATGCTATTACACTTACAGTCTTCTGTGCAGACAGTGAAGCATAGTAGGGCAAGCATCATGATATGGAGATGTTTTTGGTGCCGGGCCTATTTATCACACACCAGCGATCACAGATCAGTTTGAAAACATCAAAGTACTTGAACAGATCATGTTGCCTTATGCTGAGGAGGAAATGCTCTTTTAAGATGGGTGTTTCAACAACAACAACAAAAAAAATGACCCTAAGCTACACCAGTAAGCAGCAGCATGTTGGTTCAAGACCAACAAGATCAATATTATGGAGTGGTCAGTCCAATCCCTGGAGCGTGATCCAATAGAAAACCTTTGGTATGACATCAGAAATACTGTTTCTAGGAATACAGAGGAATTGTGGAATGTCGTCCAGTTGTCCTGGACTGGAATAGTCATTCACAGATACCACGACATAGCTCTCAGAAACAGTGGTCATACAACTAAAATGTTAGTTTAGTGAAAGATAGAAGAGATAAAACCTCAAAGCATTTCACAGTACACAGTAAATGTTTGAGTTGGGCAGACACTATTTTTATTTATTTAACAGCGTAAGATTTTTTTTTTTCTTTAATGTTCTGTAAAATAAACAGTTACAAATTTGAAACATTTTTCTTAATGGTTTGATCTGGAATAAACTGTGTCCCTGATGCGTTCGCTTGTGTGGAAATATAAGCTATTCTAAGAATTTTGAGGTTTTCCTCACTTTTTCTTGTTCTTATTTTGAACACACCTGTTTCTAGCACGATTTTAACATTTAGTTTCTACAAAGCACATTACAATGTGTTTCACATTCATATTTATTCTCTCAGACTTCTATTGTACAGCAGAGCTTTGATTTTTATTTTTTCTTCCCCAATACATAAGTAAAAAAAAAAGGCTTTTGGTTTATTGACTCCAAAAATATACATCACATGTTTCATTTGTAAAGGTAAGGAAATTAGACAACATATTTGTAGAAAGCATTTGTCAAAAGATTTGACGAATTTCTGCTTCAAGGTCCTTTGGCGAAATTGCCACTGATGAAGCCCTGAGTACTTTAAGCATCCAGACATCCGTTTAAAAACCAGGTATCCCAGACAATAAGTCAAACACACACACAGAAATACATACATAAATTTGTGTGTGTGTGTGTGTGTGTGTGTATTATTTATATACTCTATATGAAGCAAAAGCTTTATCTGTACTGAGGCTTACTTGATATTTCTTGGGTGCTCACATAATCTCTTCCAGCTCCTTCCTGTAGAATGATGGACCCCAAGGTCCCTCCACAGCACGTGTCGTCTTATATCTGCGCCTCACTCCAGTTCCCCTGACCACCAACCTGAGTTGTGCTGGTGAAATGTACTTCAGTTTTTAGATTAACTTTGAAATTAGCTTTAAAGAAAATCACAAATTTGTTCCATAGCTATTTAGTTATTAGAACATTGCCTTACTCAATATACTTTTTTATTAGTATTCAAAGCTATAATGACAGAAAATGTAATATATCTTCAGCGTGTGGGTGATAATTTCACACTTGCCACAATGCCTTTCCAGGTGTGTGTGTGTGTGTATGAGCCAGAGGACTAAAACTCAATTTGTAAAGTTTAATTTCAACTGCGTGTATAACTTTTGCAATAATTTGTAATGAGCATCTTTCTAGGGGCGTGCATTGTTGCTTGTAAGTGACTTCACGTGCCTGAGAGTAAATACAGGCAGCCCAAGTTTGTTTGCTCAGCCATATTCAGTGAATATATTAAACAAAGATGAGGATGCAAATACAGTATAAGACCTTTCAAGCCAACCTATCACATCATCCAGCAGGCCCCACAATTTCTGTAGAGCTGCACTGTCAAACATCACAAGAAAAGATGAAGCAGAAAGTGCTGCAATTCTTGATTAACCTGTCGTAAAATACATAAGTATGCAGGCCCAGGTTACGCTGTAAACAGAAGAAAGCTCTTACCCAAGGTGGGCACTCCACCTTGGGTAAGAGAAAGCTATTTCTCAGCATTATCGATTCATTCCCTGCTTGGTGAACTGAATTACATTCGATCCAATTTGGTTTCCCACCTTTTCTCCTCTGCAGGAGAGGAGGCTTATTTGCATGTAGCTGCGATTGAAGTATAGCGCGCAAAGACAGGAGAACTGGGGAGTGGAGGTTAGACATGCATACAAAGCCAAAAGCTCAATCATGGATATATTCATGCCATTCATGAATATATATTCTTGTCTGATGGAGAAAGACGCATTTCAAAAGGTACCATTTTTCTCAAGTGAATCTGAGCAAATAAGAAATGGCAGCACCAGAGTGAAAGCTTTAGCCAGTGTAGCACCATGTAGATATAACTGCAGCATGGTTCATACATTAATGCTCCAGGTAGTCATCCACCCTCTGAAAAAGGGTTGTCTTGGTAACTAACATTGCACCAAAAATTACACATTGCAAGTTAGAAATGAAGCTCAGAGGTATCTATTTTTCCATTCACACAGGTAACACATGCAACTAACATCAGTCAAAACGCCAGTTAGTGAATGAGGTGCAGTTCCTTGTATAATAAATCACACTTAAGGGCTAGTGATCATCTGTTTAGGACTGCCTAGCAGTATTACTGCCTGTGCAATGATGTAAGGACACTCCTGCCACATTGCCTTATTTTGAGTAAAACACATCTGGCAAAGCCAGTGACTTCTGACAGGACAGCAGGCTTATTAATGATTACCTTCAGTGGGTGCCTCACACTGTATCCTCTGACCTTTCCCTCTGAAGAAAACAGTCGATGGACTGCAGCAGCGCCCAGTCAGATGTCCTTCCTCCTCCTCCTTATACCCCATCAACCATGTTAGAAGGCCAAGCAGGCTCAAGCTAGGAAGGAAGAAAATGAGTGTTACTTTGACAGCCTTCATTTTTCTATGAGCTCTTAGCCTGGTTGAGCTGAATCGTTACTCTCCAGGAAAAATGACAATCTGGTCAGGTAATAGTTATGACTATGATTTTGTGGCTTTGTTTATCTCTAAATCTGTTGGTCTCCTTTGGTTTTACTTCTCCTTCCCCACTGAGGCACACTTTGAAAAGGCTGAATTCTAGGCTGTGCCATATGTAGGAAAAGGGGTAAGAAACCCCTAGGATGGTAACACAAAATTGATTTTGTACCTGACAAGCACTCCAGCTATGCCTTCATCAAATGCCGCCTTGAATCCCCAAGTAATTCTTATGGGAGAGTCAATAAATTCATATTTCATTTTTTCGACAGTCAAATGGGTTAGCTACCCCTACTCACTAATATCTTACTCTGACAAAAGAAATTAATGGTAGGATTTAATGGTGCCTCATTGGTTTTGTACCTGTGTGAATTAAGTGCTATCCAACATCCCTCTCTCTGAAGAGAATGTTATGATTTTTTTTTTCTATGCTTTTTTTCTTTTTTACTGTTTGCTCATGAAAGACATCATGGGGTACCACTGGCTCACTGCTTCTGTCTTTGTTCGTGTTTGAAGATCATGACAGGCTACATACCCCGAATATTCCTTCTGGGAAACCAGCAGGACATTCCTCAGATGGGGACACTTTAAAGGGCTCTGGTGTTTAGTACTGTGTGTGAAAAGCGAGGCCCCTATCAGTACTTGTGTTTCATTCAGAATCCATTGGAGCTCAGGTTAATTAAGAGGTTTTGCCAGTTCTGTCTGACAAAAAGAAAGAGAGAGAGGCAGAAGCAGATAGAAAAGAATGATAATGGCTTACTAATGGGGTAAATACATTTTATTTGTTTTGATTTATGCAAAGTCCGTTCTAAAAAAAATGTAAATGTCAACTTCCATCCAAAGTAAATGATTAAATATGAGCATGAAAGCTTTTTTTCTGTTTTTATTACTATTATTAACAGTGATGATGATTACATTTAATTTCATTATTTCTTTTTCAGGGTACTGCTTTTGGGAAAGTTAATTTGTTCTATATCTCAACAGCACATTCAAACTGAATAAATGAGTTTAGGTTGTGTCACAATTTTAGTTTCCACTCCAAAATGGAAGTGAAAGTTCTGATCTTCTTTGCTTTTAATGCTGCCATTATCTTAACTCAAAATAAGACATGCAAAGCAAAATAATTATCCAGAACATCACACCATTACAGTTTTTTCAGACCTATATTTTGGTCGAGGAACTTGTTAGGATTTAGTAAGGTTTTTTTTATTTTTTTTATTTCACCAGCTAAGATGTCATAAAGAAGTGTTTGAAATGTATAAAGGAGTTACAATCACACCAGGGGGTCGTCCACACTGAGGAAGATAAGCTGGAGGGAAGCGGTGGCTCTGACACCTGTTCTGAGCTGTAAGAAGCAACATACAGCAGTGCCTACACTAACAAGAACAAGGGAAGTTTGAAAATAAGAATCAAATAATACATGTTTGGACATCTTTCGTCCTTGCTGCATGTTCTCCCCGTGTTTGTCTGGGTTCTCACCGGGTACTCCGGCTTCCTCCCACAGTCCAAAGACATGCTTGTTAGGTTAATTGCTGTTCCTAAATTGTCCCTATAGGTGTGAGTGAGTGTGTGAATGGTCTTTTGCCCAAAGTGAGCTGGGATAGGCTCCAGCAGACCCCTGTGACCCTGCACAGGAAATAGCGGGTATGGATAATGGATGGATGGATGGATGGATGGATGGATGGTCCTTGCTGCATTAGTCTTCCAAAAAAGAGGCACCCAGATGTTTGAAAAATACCCGCCTTTTCAACACGCTTGTGTAGTTGAGCTGACAATATCCATTCTTTCTTCACATGTTCTGCACCATGTTGTTGGTTGTTTTTTTTTATATCTAACTGCTGATCCTTTTACACCTTGTGGACTGTGTTCTCTGTTGGGTTCATTTCACTGATTGAGTCATGGAGTGTGAAGAGAAATAGGAAGACTTTCCAAACTTTAAACTTGTGATTTTGTTGAAGACTGGCAAGGGAGCTCATGCTTTGTTGCAAACACACAAGGTTCATGTGTATTAAAAAAAAGAAAAAAAGGAAGGAACAAAGAACATTAGGAGGACTCATGCCAGTGAAAAAAAAAAGAAGAGTGCCCTGGATATGCCAATCTATTTTGCGGAACTGTTTACGTTCACATTGTGGTTCTGCAGAGACACACAAAATCACCTGCATCCAAACACTTGAGAGAAGATGTTTTTGTGCCTGGAAGGATGCTGGTGTGTACCAAATACAATCATTCGTGTCAGAGTGCGTAACCAGCTTTGCCAACTTTCACACGCGCTTTGCCCAGTACAGCAACACGCCTTTGACTTTGATATTAAAACACTCGTCACATTTGGAATCAAAACAGCCAAAACAAACTGAAAAGTGTGGACGCTCCATCAAAGGATGGGCAGGAGATGTTGAGCCCCTTTCTTCCCACCTGCCTCTGAAGCCTCCACCTTCAAACCTGCTGTTTCGCAGACAAACCATCACATCTCTGAGGTCACACAAAATGATTGGAAAGTGTTTTTAGAACTTCACTTTCACAGGTGAAGATTTTGCACTTTGAGTCTTAATTGTTTCCTTTCAGGGTGTAAAGAAAATAGCAGGTAATTTAGCAAAAAAGAAAATATTTCCTACTGAACCTTTAACTCTTTGTTGATGATCAAATTAAAGTTCAAATCAATGATTTGGCGCAACCTTGATATGGTCTTTATATCTGTGTAAAATTTCTATGGGAAATGGCAAAAAAATGTAACCAAATTTGAATTACAATGCAGAACGATGGCACATAGTTGGAAAAATAAATCAACAAAGCAGTATAGTATCAAAAATTCTTCATATTATTCCATTACAAAGCTATCGTAATAAAACAGAAACATCTGCAATAACTACGATGAAAAACTTGCATTACATTAATCTATCGGATGTTTGTATTCAAAGCAAATTATGTAGAGGCGAGGAAAATGCAAAGGGGAAGGTCCTACATCTCCTGAGCTGCAGCCACCACAATCTAACTATCGCCATTTAAGAATAGATAATAGATAAATGGAAATGGATGGAAATTCATGTGGACTCGGTGATTCTGGTTGCTCAAATGATATAAGACCCAATTTCTGGTAGACAAGGTTGTTTAAGATCCTAATTGAAATGAAATTGCATTATACATTTTATTTTCCACAAATGGGAATACTAGCAAAGAAGTAAAAGGTGCTATAGAGTCAAACTAACGCAGAGCGAAAAAACACTGAAGAACAAAATGCAATATTTTCCTGACACGAGACATTCTGGCCTCATCATGTAACAATATTGAATCAACATTCCCCTGATGCGGTATGAGTTGAAGATTTCAAGTTTCACCATGGTTGTATAGGTTGATTGTTTGCTGGTGTATGCCTTAATGTGCTTTTGTTATTTCATCCAGCCATCGTATGTGCATCACTGTCCTGAGGGACTTCACGCTGCTCCTGTCATCCAATTAGGACTAAATCGGATTTCACTAAAAAGCTCCATCTGCGTCTTTTAGGGAGCAGCCACTGAGATTCATTACAACTGGAGAATTGTTTGTATTCATTTTCACAGCAGTTAGCACATTCTGCTTAGGCTCTTAAGCAAATGTGTTGCAGCCTAGCGTTTAATGGAGACAGCTGGTATATACGAACTAAAGTCAGGTCATAACATGGTTAAAGCAGTATCAGAGAGATGTACTAATAGGCACAACCCTAGCTTCATTAACCCAACTCTGTTAGCTTAGCTCATGGGATGGTGTCATGAGAAGCTATGTAGAGGTCAGCAAGAATACCTAAGAACACTTCAACACTTGGACTAGAGAAACCAGGGTGTAAATGACTAGATTTGTAATGGGTGAATGTCCGGTCAACTTTTTATTCTTATAAACACCTTTGCAGTTGCAGCCATTTTTAGTCGTCTCAAAAAGTGCATTATACTGAAGTGAAGCAGACTTCTATTAATGCCTGAGATCAGAATAACTCCATGGTAACTCATACACCCCTGTGTTTGTGAAACTGACTGGAAGATGAGTTCAGCCAGTACAACTTGACAAGTTCTGAGTTAATCTTTGATCTTTGTTTTGTGCAGCAGGCTTCAGGGATGTTTCATGTAGAAATAAGGTGTGAGTTTTATATTTGCAAAATATGTCAGAATCACGGAGCTGAATAGTTTGAAAGTAAGTAACTTGCAGACTAATTATGTAATGATGATATAATCACTTGCCACATTATGATGTCTTTAACTTGTAATGGTAACAGATGTAATTTTGTGTTGTTAAGAAATGCGCTTAACTGAGGATTCAACGTGAGTCCCAGCCTCATGGGATGCCTGTCTTCACATATTAAATATATTGTATATATTTGAGGGTTTTTGGTTTTGTTTTTTTTATTCGAGTTAGAAACTGAATTCCACAATTTTCCTTTTCTGTTTACTAACACAACACTCAAACTTGCCCCCCCTCCCCAGACTCTGGCAGCAACAGTGTACAAACAGCATGGTTACAGTTCAAGCACAAGTAGTGAAATCAAAGTCAAAATCTGTTTCTTGGTTGTTGTTTTTTGTCAGTTCTGTGAAGGTACAAGGCAGTTTCCCACGGAGCATAGATGTGTGTTGTTTATGTTACAGGAATTCTTTATATATACATATATATATATACAAAAAGCTGCTGTACTAATTTCTCTTTCTTTATTTCTTTATTTTGGTGATGATACCATTGTGTTCCCAAAAGGTATGCTGACCAATATTCCCAAACCACCTTAACGGGAGATGGATGGATGATGGATGGAGTGTGCAGACCAGAGGGATGTGTCAGTTCATTTTATTCTCATTCTGACAGATGAAATCAGTCAGCGTTGTAAGCCTATGCTGACACATACGACACACTATCTGCAAACCTAACATTCACTGAGACATGAAAAAAATATGTCTTATGGAATCAGAAAGTGGCAGCCAAGGCACAAAAAAGAGAATACCAAAGGTGCCAAAGGTGTTAAATATCTTACCAGCTTCTCTCTCTGTAGGACAATATGAGCTATTAATAATGTAGACTCGTAGTGGACAGGAAATGTAAAACTTTCCTACATATCTATTAATATAGAGTATTTTGACCAGCAGTATAAATGTACTGCATGTTCATTCCACGCTCAAAATACTAGTGACAGTATGTAGTACTGCACATCAGTGTCTCCTCTGGTATACCAATAAAGAGATAATTACAGCCACAGTCCGCTAAGTTACTCCAAGCACTGCTTGAAGGCTAATATGAATCAGAACTTAATAACAGTGCATTAAATTGCTGCAGTGTGACAGTTTCAGGTACAGACTTTAAAAGAAAAAACTAGGTGTTCACAAATTATCTCAAGGTGAAGTGTCCACAACTTAAATTAGCTCTCCAAGCATCTATCTTGAAGGTCAGTTAGTGGCGTTTGCAGTGGATTTTTCTTCGCATCATTTTACATTTATAACTGGAACAAAATGTAATATTGATGCAAAGGACAACAATGTGGCTTGCAGCATCCATTCTGCCTGGAAATCCATTAAAAGGAAAAGACAACACAGCCTCGCAAACTACCGTTAAATTGCAAAAGCCCTGAAGTTCTTGCATAGAAGGCATATCTGTGGTAGACAGTCTTCTTTATATTTAGCAAACACTGTCTCATTAGCACATTTTCACTCTCTCCATTCTGCACTTGACATGATTCCATATTTGTGTACAGATCATTAATTGGGTGTGCATCGCATTTACATATTTGCTGGGATCGTCTGGCTGCAAGCAAACCAGTGCAGGAAGTATATAACAAAACAGTACATTTTGACTGCTTATTAAGACTCATAGAAATATAATACATGAATAGATAGAACAAACATATCCCTCATATATTCTTACATTTACATAGAACAACAAAATAATAATAATAATAATAATAATAATAACAATAACAATAATAATAATAAAGTAACATGCAGAGATATGACACAAATAGCTGCAATACCTTTTAGAATGAACCAGGGATTCAGCTGTATAATAAGTTCTGGGAGGCAGGTGGTTTTGGGGCACAGACATTTCCTCTGAATGGATTTCATTTTTAAATTGTGTTCAAGGATTTGCCAATATATCATGTCATGACATTGAATATTTCTTGTTTGGCTCATATGAGTACTCTGAAATTTTAGATATCCTTTTCTTTTGTGTGTGCATGTGTATAACTAATTTTCCATGCACATTCATAGTAGTATCTGTGATTTTGGGCATAAAAGTTTAATGTTCCAAAATCATTAGGATGGAGGCTGCAGATAGATCTTTTGATTTGGCTACCTTGGAGAAGCTTACGCTTGAAGACCTGAGCACCTGTCAGAACACTGGGATGCAGTCTGACTTATGCCCTCATATTTTATTACCTCTTGATGAGCGGGCCTGTGGTGCCATTAATCAAACACTGCATGGCAGACATATCTTCTTAAGTCCGAGCTCCGGCTCAGTTCCATCTTCTATCTCTCAGGAGCACCCACCTCCAGTCTGCATTTTACCTTTTGAAATTACATTGCACAGAAATGTAAAATAAATTCTGCATTAAATTACTCCACAAGTTAGTCCATTACTATGTCAGCTACCTAGGCCAAATGTGGTAATCGATGCCTTGGCACGTCAACTGTGATATTAATTGTTATAGTATATTCCTTGTTACAGTTTTAAGCTACATGACAGCAGACTTTAAAGAGAAAAAGAAAATCAAATTCTATTTAGCATAGTGGAGCCATTAATGCAGAAGAGAGCCCCTGTGTAGAAACAGAGTTAGAGAACATGAAGGCATATGTTCTTGAGGGAAAAAGCTGTTAAAGATGTGCATTGTTCTGGTGAGGCTTGGTTACCTCACATCCTTTCTGAAAATATGCTTTTTTAGACTTATACAGCTCTTCTTCTTCTTTAGATTACCATCTGCATCTAAAAGCTTTTTTCCCTCCTCCCTTTGCTATTATTTTCTCAAACACAGCTTCATCTACAACACTCAGATGCTGACTGGTCTCTCACATTGACTTTCTCTGCTGTCTCGGGTCCCGTCAATACATCTCGCTGACCTCTTTAATGACATTGTGATACCAATACAGCATAAAGACACTCATTCTTCTCCTTTACAGTCCTACGCTGCTGAGATTATTAAAAGGTCTTAAATTCTGGACATGCCATGAAGTATAAAGCATTTCTTACTTATTTGTCATGGGACAAATTGTGTTTCTTTTCATTCCTGAAACAGCTCTTTCAGTGTGCAGAACAAACGCTGTGCTCAAACTGAAGATGTGCATATAGCCGCATAAATTCTGCAAATCAGCATCCTCCGATCTGATGTGAAAAGGCTGATTAGTTTATTGAACCAAGCAGAAATGGTCATTATAGGGGAGCTTGACGTTATTGACAATGTCTCCTTTTTAATATATTAGGCAGGAGAACTTTAGTGAAGAAAAATGAAAAATAATCAAAATCAGACATCAGCCAAGGGGAATTGTGTTTAGGTTGCATGAGTAGAACACTTTAATTGGCATCAAATAATTAATCAGCCCAAGAAAATGCTTTTGATAAATAAATGTAATTTATTTTTCCTATATTACTCAGACCTTGTGAATTATTTAGGTGCAGTTACTGAGAGTGGATGGATAGAGTACACCCCCACCTTGAATTTTCACCATCAATGCTATCCACACTTGCCTAATTAAAGATGTAAGGCCTGAGTCAAGCTGTGAATAAGAGAAATTTACCAAGAAAATAATGAGAAACCCTGATGAGTGTGGCTTGTGACAGGGCAGCTGTTGCAACAAGTGTTAGCCATCCAGAAGACTTTGCAAAATCACATGGGTCTGGCAAACGATGTGGCACATGTAAAATGCTCGCATTGCCAGATGCCTGTCATATTTTGGTTGTTTTGTTGTTGTTGTTGTTGTTTTTGTTTTTTTTTACCATTGTCTTAAAATGCTTTGCAGGATTTGTGATCCACTGAGTCAAACTGGCAAGTCAAGGCTGAAGGCTGAAAGTGTGTTGTCAATATGAATAGCTGCGGAACAATCACTCGGGCAGGGACAGAGTGTTATCCTGGACTTCTCTCGTTTAATTTAACTCAGGAGGATGCTAAGCTGTTTGAATTCCTCCCCCATAAGGTGATGTGAGTAATGTAAATGAATAGAGATTAATATATCCCACATGTCCACTCAGCACTCATCGACTTTGCTGCCAGAAACATCTGCATGTTCTTCAGCCTGCAGGATGCATATGTTCTGATTTAATTGGAAACGCATTAAAAATCTCTCTGAATACGTCATGCCAGTACAAACATTAGACGTGTTTATATTACGATGCAAAGTGAACATTTATTTGCATTTATTATATCCTACAAAATTAATCTTTAAATTGGCTAAAATCAAATTACACGCTCTCCAAAATTTCTTTCTAATGGCTGATGCTTGGAGATGTAGTTGATTAATCTATAGTTGATGTTAAACTGTCTTGCAGATCCTGACGATATACTGAAAATAGTTTTTCTTCTTAAAAAAAAAAAAAAAAAAAGAAAGAAAGAAAATCCAGCTCAGTTTATTGTTATTTCCCAGTTCACAACATCCATATCTACTTTATGATTCGGGATATCAAACAAGTGCAAAACAAGAGCAAATTAAAAATAGTCCAATACAAATCCAATTTTATTGCAATCCAAGTCATTAAAATAATACCAGCAGTCTTGATTCAGTTTCATAGAGTTCCCTGTGCTGAGCATGTTTGCAAATATACATTGATTTTATTTGATTTTATTTTTACTAAACCTTGAGAGACAAAGTCTGGTGTAATCAAATTCCTCCTTTGTTTGCACGAACCTGAATAAATCTGATTCTTAATTTGATGATATGATTTTTTTGAATTTTAGAGTCACTGGAACAAATTGGATTACGCATTGGGATTACTTGGATTTTGAATGAATTATGAATTAAAGGGTTATAATTTGGGCCTAACTGGATTGATCGTATCCATCTGTGCCTTGAGATAACTTTGGTGTGAATTGACGCTATACAAGTCAAGTGACTTGAGCGTAAAGGAACTGAATGACAACAATAATTGCATAAAACGTGCAGAGCAAAGAAAAAAGGAGTGAGGAATACCCAAAAGCATCATGGAAGTCTCCCAAGACAGCACAAACTATAAGCTTTTATCAAAATCTAATGTTCAAATCCTAATCTTAAAGGTTGAAATATTGCCTGCCTTCCAAACTCAAACTAGTAGTTCTTTCCACATGAGATGAACCCTGATCTGAAGGCTCTGCCTCACATTTTACTTCTTGAAACTCTGGTAAGCCTGCAGCCTGAGCGTATGAGCAATATGGAGCCATGAGGTCTTCAAGATACCCTGGAGCTCGGTCATTTAGGGATTTATATAAGAGACTAATTTTAAATTCTAATCTGGATTTACCAGGGAGCCAATTAAGAGAAGATGAAACTGCAGAAATATTATATCTACCAATAAGCATGTTGGAGGAGAAACGTTTCAATATCATTTCAAGCCATAAAGAAAGTGGTTCAAATAAAAAGTAGTCCCGGAATCTTGCTTTTTTTTTTTTTTTTGCAATTGTATTAGTGGCCTAAGTAATATCATGAAGTGTATTTATGGTCATGTGTCACTCTTCACCAAAAAAAAAAAAAAAAAGAAAAATATTGATGTCTTTGCCCTCTGTTTTGGTGATGGAGGGCACAATTTCACCCTCCAAGTGTCA
>JBAMYA010000004.1:6965393-6979430 GCA_037176975.1 Arrhamphus sclerolepis | reverse complement strand
TTGAGGTGATGGGAGTCCAGATGTGGGTTTTTCCGATCTGAGAGGAGAAGGAAAAAAAAAAAAAAAAAAAAAAACAACTTATCATCATTCACTGCATTTTCACAATTTTCAGGGTGGGTGACTATTGATAAAACAGTGCTGAGCATTTATCCAGGATGATACTCTTTGGTGAGACATCCTGGCTTCAAAATTCAGATGAACTTCCCCATCACACCCACTGCAGATAATACAATGAACACAGTACAATGTCAGGATGTCAGTTTGCACAGATATGCTGTGTTTTTGGACTAAAGGGGAATCAAAAGGGGTAACACCAATAAAGCAAATGTACTCTCTTTGACATGTGAAGTGGCACGTACTGTCTGTGAGGACAGCAGCAATCAGAACTCGAGAAAATACGATACAAAAACAGATACAAAACACATCCTTTGCCTTGATGAGGAACTGTCCCAGTTCTTCAAATACATTAAGGAACAAATCAGGTTATAATTCAAAGTAAGAATATCATACAATACTTACAAAAAAAAAACAAAGAAAAACAGTAAAAATTACATACTGTATAGACAATACATACAAGTTATTCTGATAATATTGCACAAATACTCAAGTGGCGATTTGTACTGGCCCTCTTTCTTCTGTTGAGACAAAAATGCAAAAAAGAGAATCTGGCAGGCACTGAAAAAACAAAAAAAATCCAAACATGAACATAAATGTAGATAGATGGGGAATGCGCTACATATCTCACATACGATACTGAAACTTTTTACAAATACTAGTGGTCTGGAAGGTGATTGAGATTTGAAGGTGAATAAATTAGGTATAACAGTATATCATGTATAAAAACATTGCAAAGAAAGATTTAAAGGTTCTAAAAAAAATCTGCCTGCTAATTCTTATGTCACGCTGTTTAAAAATGATTTCTGATATTTAATCACAGAAAATGGCATAGTGGGTAATTTGATGCTTTTTTTTTTCTTTTTTACATATATGTGTATGTGTGTGTGTACATTGAAAGAAAAGGTAGTTTTACGGATCAACCGTCACCTTACAGTTGTTGCCCTGCTGAAAGCCCCCCTACGCAAACTATATGATGCAACCTGTTAATTATATAAAACTGAGATCAATTTTAACAACAAATCTATCTAAAATAACAAATAACACTGATTTTAAATATATTTGACAAATCAAAATAAACGTATGCTTTTCTTTCTTTTTTTTAAAGGTTTTTTTGACTGTGCTATCAAACATGACTGTGTTTTGGTGCTATTTTCAAAAAAAAAAAAAGTAGCATTACCACTTTTGACCACATGGAGGCGTTTAGATCTGCTGTGTTGACAAAAGAGCCCCTTAAAAATACTGTGTAACAGAGTAGAGACGGTCCGACACAAGAATTATACTTAATTGTTTAACACCAGGAGCTCATGCATGAACTTTGTCGTGATATGCTGCCCCCATGAGGTCACATGTTGTAATGGTACATATAGTGCCTTTTTTTTGTTAGTATGGTTAATGTTAATTTGCACATTTGAATCCAGATGGGCTGTAGTCAGAGCTGACATGATTAAACTGACTTAAGCAGTAACTTAAACGTGAAGAGAAAATTTTAATTTAAATAAATGGAAGAAATTTTGATATCGGTACATATAGTTGCAAATGCTAAAAAAAAAAAAAAAATGTGAGAAGACTATTTCAACATAAATTGACTTTTTTTTGGTGCATGGGCTTTATTGTCTCCACTGGAATTGTTCCAAAAGTTCATTTCATGAAAACCTCAAAGGCTTTCACATGATAAAACACTTGAGTTTTGGCGTCTAGGCTCTGATCTAATAAATCCCCACTTTAAAAAAATAAATAAATACATACTGCAGACACTGGGAGTAATGAAGATAACTTAATCCGCTTTCTATTGAATCACAGGCTAAAGGTTGAGCTGGCAAAGGGGAGATGGGGGAGTGAAATTTTAAGAGAGCGGCAGCAGGCTTGGTGGGCAGGAGGCACCAGAAGGCACCTTAATGTGTGAGAGTCGAGTAACTCTTGCTCCTGAAACTGGAGTAAGGGGGTTTGAGCGTAAGCATTACACATAGCTCAACTTGTCTGCCTGAACTAGCATCGAGAAGTCACCTTTTCTTTTTTTTTAACATCATATACCCATCCCCAGTTTTAATTGGACCCCATGAGCCAGATTATAGCATAAATGATTGCTATACTTCCTCTGCAAAGGAATAAGTCCACAGAAGACAAAAAAAAAGGTCTACAAGGTGGCTTCATAATCTTTTCATTGTCAGATACACGACTATCATCATGTTCAAAGAAATCTGAATCTTATATGTAACATATGCTAAGGAACAATAAGTTCTTCCCCACTTATCTCTAATTAGTAAAAAGCATTATGGAATAGTGACATTCTGGATGAAAGAATGCTGAATATGTGGAAGAAAGACTTGATTGCCAAATATATGTGGAGTACATACTACTGTAGACCATAAAAAGCTCTACTTAAAGCTCTTTAAGAGTGATAACTAATCCAGTGCGAATGCAGAACATAGTGGTCTTTCTTTATGTTTCCAGAAAAATTTTAATTCTTGGTTAAAAAAAAAAAAATGTTTGCAGCAAATTGGCAGGTAATGATGATGGGCTCCTAAGTGTTCCCAGCAAGAATGGATATTGTGCAGAGGAAAAGTACAGGAATTCAGCCTCCAGGCGGCCTATTTTGGGGAAACTCCTCCCTGTGGACAAAGCCCTTTGAATGACGCTTAAGTCTATATATAAGTATGATGTATGAAAACTGATATGCAGTGATTTGGAAAGTCATTATGGGCTCGTTATTCAGCTCTGAATACAGCAATACATCAAGTACAAGTAATCTTTCCTTAATGGCCAATTTTTAATTTTCTTCTTTACTATTTTAGATTTTGTTGAGTTATAAGTAAATACAGTATATAAATAATAAATCTCATGTAACTACAAAGGGCAAAAAACTGATATAACAGCAGTTATACACCCACTGGACAACATGAAAATGGCACCATAAATTTGGTTTGTGAACTAAAGATGACCCACAGGGTCACTTTGGAATTAACATTATGTGGAAAAGAAGTAAAGTTTTTTGTTGTTTTTTTTAAAAAGGCAAAAAAAAATCAATTCACCAGAGAAATCTAGCTTTAAGCTTCAACTTAGCGCCAGATTTCTAAATAATAAGAGGTAGATGTAAACCATTAACCTTGAACTCCAATTAATACAAATACCCCTGGAAGTGAGCATTTCATTGCCTGGTTTGAGACCCAAACATGTATTTCTCTCAGTCCCTGTGACGTTGATGATGACTTTCTTGGACTGACCTGGCCAACAGCATTTCATATTTTTGATGTAGGCATAACAGCTTTTCATCTGAGTTTCAAAGTCTGTCTTTTGACCGGTTTGTCTCCTGTTGAACTGTTATTGTGCTGCCATCACACAGGCACAATTCATTGAAAGGAATGCAGTGAATTTCCTGTTAGCTCTTGGGGGATATGGTTTGTTTTTCCTGTTTCTGGGAGCCAGATTTTTTTTTTTTTTTTTTCCTCTTGGCCTCTTTAACTTCCTGTCTAAGAGTTTGACTTCACAGAAAGGCTGCAAAGGCAAGGATCAGAAGCTAACGACTAGACTTTGGTCACTCATCATCCAGCCTCCCTCATCCGCAACTACAAACTCCCAGATCACATCCATTTCAGATGCGCGAGGTCAAAGACATTACTTGTGCTTTTTAAACAAGAATTTAAAGGGGTCAGGGGGAGGGACAATGCTTTTTTTAAGCATTAACAAAGGAAAACTAAAAGCACAAAACCCAGATGGATGACTTTGAAGGGAGATGCTGGTAGAATGTGCTGTTATCTCATGCCATGCTGCTCGTCGGTGTGCTTTGGGTGCTTCCAATGCTAGCGTTAGCACTGCTATTCTCAGAAGGTGACGGGTTGGTAGAAACAGGCTGTCGCTTTGCTCTTGAGCAGGGACATCCTGATGAAAAAGAAGATACAATCTATTAAAAACCTGAAGACAAAAAAAAAAAAAAAGGGAGGGGGGCAAAAAAGTACAATTCCTCACCTGGAAGACCAGATGCAGTTGAGCTCATGTCCAATCCAGTTGGATAGCCTGAGTTAGACAGAATGAGACAATGTCAGTTCCATAGGGACCAATGCTGACCAACATTCAAGCAGAAACTCTGTGTCCTCTGAATTTTACATTTACCAGTTTTAATTTTGATGAACCACAGTGCTCCAATAAGTAAGACTCCAATCAGGAAGCCGCCAAAAGCAATGCCCAGGACACCAGAGAGGCCAAAGTCAAAGCACGTGGCTGAAACATAAAGATGACAAAAACAATGTATACGAATAATATTCACTTTCACATAAAAAATAAATCTGCACAAATGGGATATCTTGAATTTTGACATCATGTAGGCTGGTGATGGGAGTGAGCCAATGTAGCATTTTTATTTTCCAGTGAATTACAGGTATTTGGGGATCTAAATGAAAAGCCCCCCAAAACGCAGCATAGCTATCTGTATTTCTATTGAATTCAGTATTTTAAGGGAGGTGAGTCATGCAATGCTTCCTTTCATACAGAAATACAGGCCTGAGAGGGAAGGTCCCTGCTTTCAACTACTGTATACACATGAAATAAACAATAGTTTGATTTTAATGAGAAATGAAAAACATATTGGAGAATGGGTTTGCAGAAAAATGTTGTACATCTTCTTTCAGCTTCCCACTATAAAGGAGAGACCCTGAAAAAAAAATTCTTTCAGAAAAATCAAAGAAAATTAGTCGATTTTTTTTTTTTTTTTTAGCCACATTAAGCCTCTCCTTTAAATCTAATGTCTTTCATGTAGGTAGTGCTAACTCTTAAGAGCAACTGACCATTTTTATGTACATTTTTCGGGTCCATCAAGAATACTATGCACAGCACATCATGATTATTAATTTTAATCTAGTTCAGATTTCAGCCCAAACAAGCTGCAACGTCCATGAAGGATGACCTAACTAAGGGTGTTCTAGTTAGCTACTGTGCAGGCGTATTTCAGCAAGTCACCTCACATTTTGTCTGCTGCTTCAAGGTTACTGTCCCCAGTCCTCTCAAATAATTAAAAGGTAGGTGAGGATATGAACTCCCCACAAAAATATAACATTTCACTATTCAGCATCAAGTGTTCACAACAAACGGCCAAACAAACCCAAGGCAAGTTGGAAAAATGGTTTGTTAAAGGCTTTTATTGCCACATAAAGACGAGGTATGCTTAGGGAAGAATTGATTGGGGGGGGTCACAAAAAGAATACATTTCCAACTGTTAAGCACAGAGCTGGATTGATTACACTAGTGTTGCAGATAAAAAAAAAGAAGAAGAAAGAAGAGAAGGGTTAAGAATTCCCGACAGCTAAACACAAATGAAAATCTATAGACTACCCCTAAGATGCAAGCGCTGAATATTTTGCAAATGTTCTCACAGCTGCTTTATCTCAATAGCATGCAAAGTCTGTGAACAGACGTCCAAAAAACAGCACATGTAAAAAAAAATGTCACTGAGCTAGAATCGTTTTCCAGGAAGAATGGGTAAAAATCCCCCAAACAAGAACTGAAAGCCTCTTAACTGCCAAAGAAACACGCTGTCGTACTTGCCAAAGTACATCCTAACAGCTGACCATGCAGAATACGCAAACTTTTATTTTAATTTTTTTTCATCTTTTTTTTGTTTACTCTGGAGCTGGTAAAAGCAGAAATACAGCCCCAAAGCAGATGTAAAATGAAAAAAAAAAAAAAAGCAGTTTGACATTTCACAGTTGAAGTCCAACATATTTCATGTTTGTCTTGTCAACTTCATTTCATTTCTTCTGGGGCACATTAGGATTAGTAATAAGGTTTTGTAAAAAGAGAGGGAGATGTTAACTCAAACAGATAATGTCAGCAGATGACTGTAAATACTGGAAAATTAACTGGACAGAACCTGACGAATGAGTCAGTGAGGGACGGGAGGTCACTGAACAAACTACGTCTCAGTTATGGGAAATCCATCTCACCATCTCTGCGACGCACCGCAGAGACAGCAGAGCTCGTTCTGCTGTCACATTCGTAAAACGTCACTTGAAGCTTGATAGTGCACGAGAAGAAGCCTCATATTAACCTTGTCCGGAGGCTACGTCATGGTCTCTGGGTTCAGAGGTGTCTAGGATGGTGTATGATGCACTGGAAATGTATATCGTGGTCAGAAAAGAAAAGAAAAGACACATCTATGTATTTTCACAGATCGTACCAAAGTACATTCTGCACTTAGGCAGTACAAAGGCATGGCTGAGGAAGAAGAGTGAACTGCAGTGGCCTGCCTGCAGCCTTGATGTGTCCCTGACAGACAGTTTCTGGGGGACTTTTGAACAAAAAAACCTGCAATACTCACGCTGTACTATTATACAGTGGACAAGGACAAAATAACACGCACACAACGCCAGAACGTCTTCCAGGTGTTGTGATAAGAAACTGAAATATTACAAAGATGTAAAAGTTTTATTGTTTCAACTTACAGTATTTATAGGCATTGAACCCAAAAATTATGATTAATAATAGTTTATTAACTGATTAAACTAAGCTGAAGAGCCAATATATGACATATGTTATTAATAATAATAATAATAATAACAATAATGATGGTAATGATTGCAAAAAAAAAACTAAAAAGCAATAATGATGCTACTTCAAAGAGGTGATGTCAACAGGAAAAAAAAACTCCACTGTTCCTCAAAGAGAGATTGGAGGTGATTTCCATGTTTTCTTCAAAAATCTATAACATACATTTGTAGGAATCTGGAGGTACTTCAGTTGCTAAAAAACTAGAGCACCTGGGATCTCAAACCCTTGCACCAAAAACTATCATTCATCAATAGTTCGGAAAACTTTGTGAAGGACACCCCTACACCTGGCATCCTGATGGATAAATAAAACTCTAAAACCTCAATTGAAAGTGAGATTCTATTTCAAGGCAAATCTAAACATTTATAGTAGTCAGAACATGAAAGCATTGTTTTTCTTCTTACATCTGACTCCTGTCTAAACTGTGCTACACTCCTCTCTATACCGATTTACCACTGGTCTCTATTTCTAGTACTACAAAAAAAGTACATAAAAGAACAAAAGTCTCAATATTTCACAGGGAGACCATTGTTGTCTCTTCACCAGAGGCACCATGTGTTCCACATATACAGAAAACCTAAATATAGGAGACCAATTTCTCTCTCTGAAAGAGGATGATGGCACACTGAAGGGCAGATTTACCAAACAGCTTGTAATATATTTAAACAACAAACTGCAGCCTGATACTTGAAATATCTAACACCATGGACCTGCCTAACATCTATGCAAACACTGCTCGTCTATTCTTTCTTTCTTTCTTTCCACTGGGAGCCATTTGCGTAGCATTGGGGATGCAGGACATGTTGACAAGGCAACTGCCTGCTGGTCGGTGCACAAAGGTTGCTTTGCACACAGGCAAGAACACCAATGATCATATTCAGCCTTAAAATACGCGCAATGTACCAGTGTGCTGGTACTCTGAGAGGCTGATGGCTTTGAGGACGTGGCCCCAAGAATTCCATCCAAACCGGCCGTCTTCCATTGACGATGGGAGCCAGCTGATGCTGGTCCCCCACGTGTTTCACAGGCCTCTGTGAATGTTGTTGAAAGAGGCAATGGCTGATACATATACATACAAGAAAACAATTAAAAAAAATGCGGCGGGGGGGGTGCGGCAAACTTAGCTGAGGCATATTACTCTTAGGATTGTTAAACCTCCTTTCTGGAATCCCCCCGCCTATTTCCGCCAATATCTGAAATCAATACTGATGTAGAAACTGTGGTTACAACCACCTAATGTCATAATGACTAGAAAGGTTTACTCTAACGGCTGCTCTGATTGGCTATGGGTTGGTCCGGAAGGGACTGAGAGCAAAATTTAGCTAAGTAGCAGTCAGCTTGAACCCAACGTGCATCAGCGGTCATTTCTGATATCACCACTTAACGGTATTTGAAACAGGAGGTCTCCTTGTGGCCCCTGCTTGCAGCTCTGCAGCTTCTGAAGGAGATGGAAGCCCCAGCAGACTCTGAGGCCTACACCAGTAAGCCTACCAGAACCTCAAGCGACGACAATGGGTCTAACCCTTCTAGCGTCTCTATTTCTACTCTACCAGTCCTTGTTACAGCTTTGGCAGAACTCATTTCGGATGTTGTTTCAGTAGCGACACGTGAATTTAGGACAGATTTGGACAGGCGTGATGAGAATGAATCACCTTAAGTAGCATTGTAGCTAAGCTAATCCATTCAAACTAAAACAGATGTGGTGGCATATTCCAGCCACCTCCAGGCCTGGTCGTTTTGTCCATTTGTAACATGACGCCACAAAGTAGGAAGATAAAGAGGCTTTAAAAGTACTCAGAACACCTATGGATGATAACACGGAGAGTATCCAGTCGTTCTTATGGAAGTTGCCACAAACAGAAAGTCGTAAACAAGCAGACCTTCACACGCTTGGTCCTTGTTACAACACCAGCCAGATTATCATAAACCTGATTACCTGTTCAGTTAAAGCACTGAACATGCACTCTGGAACAAACAAACAAATAAAATCTCAAGTGTTAAATAAATGTTCGATGTTAAATAAAAACAAACTCCAATGAATGCCATAACACAAATGATTAAGTTTAATCAACAGTTACTTTTTTAACAGGAAAAGACATGGCAATATTGAATCCGCCGTTAAAACTCGATCGGCCCTTTGACATACAGTACTGTGGAGAATGTTTATTGTATTTCTCGGCAGTTTTCTTCATTGTAGTCTGGCAAAGAATAGATTACCTTGACACAGGCATAATGTCAAAAATGCTGTAAAATAGATTATTGACCATGCTCGCCTACCATCAGATATCACTTTTAATTTTTGTGGCATCTGATACTGTAAATGAGCAATTGATCTATACCATAGTGTTTTAAAAGTCCTTTATATAGTTTCCACCAAACGTATAAACAGTTTCAAGACAATTTTGATCAAGAGATCGTCTGTGTTTGATGAGGTGACTCTACTGTCAAACTGTTTAAAGACTTAAATTTGTACCATAATATGAATGTAATGTGGTTCTGCAAGGCTACAAACACAACAGCATTTTTTATGCCCTGTAAGCTGTCAGAAACCCCCAACAAAGCTGTAATAATGTGTGCATGTGTTTTATTTCTAGCAGAACAGTGTGCAAACATGTGCTTTTCCTTCTGCCCTTCCACCGCTACATGTCAAGTTTTCCCCCCAAGCACCATGAGCATTTGTAAGAAAATAATCATCACCTCTGCATTTGTTTCTCTCACCTGTCTCAGCTGTATTGTACTAGGATTCTGGGAATACAGATCCTCTGCCCAGAGGTACTTTAAAGAGAGGACACAGTGGACAAAAACAAAAAACACTGTTTGTTTTGTGGAAGATTACCACATTATGTGCATTTAAATAGTGTTGTATGTAGCAATTATATTTGATTTAAAGTATACAAAAACATCGACCAAAGCACTGAAACAGTGACATCTTGTGGTCATTTGTGATAACTGCATTCCAGTCAGAAGCACAGCTTGTTGATCCAACAGCGAGGAACATTCCTTAACCCTGAATAGGACAGAAACATCACAGTGACTTGAGCAGACCGTCCCCAGAGACCTGTTTTCTCCAATCAGTAGCTGTGTTAGTTTGTATAAGTGAGGCTTTGACAGCGAAGCTGAATAAACAGGAGCAGGAAGCAGAAGCTCCAGTGCAGGTGGAGGGGAGGAGAGACACCAGTCCTCTGCTGCAACTCCCTGCCCTCTGCATGAAAACTACCAAACAGGAAGGATTGCTGAATGGAGCACTCAGTCATGCCCAGTAAAGACTTCAATGCTGTCCGCTCGTCCTGTTTATATATTTTTTTTTTTTTTAGTCTCTTTCATTACCGTATAAATCCAATCTTGTAAACAGACTTGACAAATTAACAAGGTAAGAGATCTATTTCTGCATATCAGCTGCTGTTCTTTTCCAGAGAAGAAAAAAAAAAAAAAAAGCAAGAAGAGGGACGTACGGGACACTGGAGAGCAACTTCCCAATTTCTACGCCATCCACTTGCTTGTGTCTTTTTACTCAGACAGTGAATCATCTGAACTTCACTCCGTTTCTATTATGAGGTCAGAGACTATTCTTTCTTTCAAGGAGGACATCTTTCTATTTTTTGAGTAAAATATGTTGATCAGCCTAAAAAAAAAAAATCACAAAGCCCACCGGTGCCTGTGTTTGGACAGCAGGATAGTCAGACCTCTTGGAAACACAAAGGATTTCAGCCCCCTCCCCTCCACTCCTTCCCCTGAGGGCCATTATGTCTGATTGTGGCCACAAGGTCAGCCTGCAGGCCTTCCTAAAGGACGAGGCCCTGCCCTGCAACTGCCTACCGGCTCCACTGCGTGTGTTATGAGTTCACTGCTATGACAACCGCCTGTGCGGTATTTGCTGTGTGCTGTAAGCAATAATAGGAAAGAAAATCATTGGACAAAACAACAAGTCTGACCATACGCCAGCCGGGCAATTAAGTCCTGAAGGCATAAAAGGCAATTTAAAAGTTTTAATTATTTGACAGAGAGTTCTGAGAGTCTGTTGATAAATTTCATTATGAAACATTTCCCTTCTCAGAAAGAGTTAGTGAAAAACTAAAAAAAAAAAAAAAAAGGTATTTAAATTAATTTTTGAAAGAAACAGTGATTCAAGTCAATTAGTGACTCTATTTTGGGGTTTAAGCTGAACTCACGTGGTGGTTGCTGGCATGGCTTTGTGACCTCCAGGTTCCTCCTCACTCGTCCTCCATTTCCACATATCTAAGGAAAAGATGAAAGAAAATGGCTTGTCAGCACAGCCAAAGGGCCAATGGTGTTATTTTTTTTTTTATAAGATTAAAGAGCATAAATGTTAAAGCTGTATCATGATTATTCAAATTTGGGGCTTTCACATTCAGATCGGTTAAAGTATTCAGCCATTACAGTTATAATACTCAGTTGTACTTTGACAGTTAACTCAAAAACTTGTTCATGGACAAGTGTCAGCAACTTTTTTTTTTTTTTTTTTGCAAAAATCTCCACATCAGTTAAGAAGATATAAAAGTCTGGAGTCCATTTTGAATTTGGCACTGTATTCAAAAAAAAAAAAAAAATCTGTGAACTCAAAAACCATGCTGTTGATGAAGCCCTCAGTGCTCCAAAAGAAAAAAAAACATAGCATCTTTGGGTACAAAACAAAGTGAGCCCATCAGAAGAGGTAGCGGGGACAAAGAAGCAACCAAATCAGTAGTCTGGTGCAATATAAGAGCAAAAGAAGACACTGGTGTGCTTGGCAACATAAAAAGGCCCAGATAGAAGGCAACAGGGATGGAGGATCACAGAATCCTTTCCATGGTAAAGAGGAAAAAAAATACATAATAACATCCAGCCGAGTGAAGAAGCCTCTTCAGCAGGGAGAGACATTAAGCAAGTCTGGCATGAATAGACGGCTTTACGGGAAGTACAGGGGGTTCATTTCTAAGTGCAAACCATCCATAAGCCTCAAGAGTGGAAAGACCAGATAGATAAGACAGCCTTACAACAGATGAAAATCCACATAAGATCAGCAGCTTGAGAATGACTTGGAAAAAACTGCTACTCGTGATCTGAGGCATGTGACATCTCCTGTAACATATGCTGAGGAATCGTGATGGCATGGACCTTCGTCACTTCCACATGGCATAAAAATTTCACCTTGAGCTTGGAATATTCACCTGTTCTCTACCTGATCGAAGCGCATTATACTTGCTTAAAAGATGTCTGTACTGATGGAGCAACATTAGTATTACAAACATTTTATTAACCCTTTTGTCAAATCAAACTGAAAATAGGTCGTGAAAATAAGTGTTCTCCATATTATAACTGTAATTCCAAAACACTCTGGATGTAAATGTACTGCAAGTAACTTTACTTTGAATGTGTTGTTGCGTAAACTGTAGATAAAATAACATTTGCACCAATTTGAAAAGCTGAAATCGATTCAATCAACTGAAACTAAAATGTTTGTTTTTCAATATAAGGTCATTAAAAAAGATTGATAAATTTCTACCTCGCTGTGGCAAAGTTTGACGGAACATTCCAGGTCCCAAGTGGTGGTGAGCTCTTGGAGCTGACCAAAGGAGAAGCTGAGGCGAGTGCTGTTGTGGCAGGAGTTTTCGGGGCAATCCTCTGGAATGAAGGGCAGCTCTTTGATGACAGGGCACATACCTTTGGAGCGCACAAAGCATCTGACCACCTTGATAGTCAAGACAATGTTCCCAATCGTGTGCCCAGAAATCTACAGGAAACAGAGATGAAATAAAGCAAGCTGCAGTGAAAAGGGAAAAGCAAAACAGTCACTGAAATAGACATCAGTTGATTTAATTTACATTCCACACTAAAGCTGAAATTTTTGAAAAACGAAAGAAAAGTCACTTTTTAAAGCCACTCTATGTAAGAATAACACTTCTGACCACATGGGGGCGTACAGCTCTGCTGTGAAGAGAGCCACTCATACTGTGCTACTCTAGTTCCACTTTGTTCTATTAGAGGAGCACTTCATCGTGTCTTCCACAAGAGGCTGACACGTGACTCATGCGCCCCATGTGGCCAGAAGTGGTATTGTTACACAGAGTGGATTTAACTGCAGTCGTGAGTAAACCAATATTTAAACCAGTATTTCCAAAAAATGTGTTTTTTAAGCAATTTATCTAATTAGTAAGGACTCTTTGCATACATATTGTTAAAAGTTGGGATTTAAGGGGTTGCACGGGTGTATAGAAAAGTATAATGCTCTAAAAAAATGGGACATGTAAAAATGTAAAGATATACTCTGACAAGCTTGTTCTGTGGTAGATTATGAAGGGTTAAATCTTATCAAATGTAAACTTCCTTTGCCATAGAAATAGCTGCTACTCACAATGACATGGGTTGGGTTTTTGCTGTCCTCAGTACAGCCTGTCATGAACAGACTTCAGGGGCTGGTAATGCTAATGTCTACTAAATAGTGTCTATCATCATCCGAGTTGCCTGTATTCTTTCACTCTTCTACAGTCAATAACCGTCTCGTCTCCTCTTTTCTTTTTCAAACCAAACTTTCCAGCAGTGCGGCTCTTGTTGTAAAAATGTTTATCGACTCAGCTGTGTTATGATTTCTGCCGCACGTGCTGGAGGCGATGCGTTGAATACATAGCAGTAAGATGAAATAAATGAAGAAGAAGAAATTTGGCTATGTTGTTTATACATCCAGTAATGGTCAGGTTCTCTCTTTCAAATATTGACAATTTTTAAAAAGCAAAAAACAAGTTTGAAGTTTGTTCTATTAATATATACACATGCACATGCATCTACATAAAAATCTATATTGCTGCTTTATAATGAGGCTCTAATGGCTTGCAGCACAGCGTGAAGCTAGCTGCTCTGGGAGTGTTTCTTGAGTTTACCAGTCATTTCTACATAAAAACAGTGAAGCAGCATCCAGAGTTAGAGTGTCGGGGCGGATTTCCATTAGTTTTAACGAAGCTAATGTACAATAGTTTGAGCATTGGAGGTTTAACATGAGACATGTGGACGGTTGGGGCGATGACAGTCCTGTGATGGCACAGACTGGTTTTGTTGAGGGTGATGTAACTGAGACAGACATGACAGTTCATGCAGGTTTGTTGGAGCTGTGAAACATGTCATCACTTACTGTGATGTGAGATATTAAAAAAAAAAACAAAAAAAAAAAAACTTTTAGAGCTGTGAACCTGAAAATGTAAAGTCTTGCACAAAAGTCTCAATATACATTAACACAAAGATTACATTAAAAAGGGAGTGTTTTGGAAATATGCAGTTAAGATCAACTCAAAGATCAGAGGTGTTTAAAATATGCGAAGGAATGTATTCAACTATCACACAAGTACAGTCCGACAGGGTTGATTTTATCTCTTTTTAACTCACAGGAAGTTT
>JBAMYA010000004.1:6948368-6963249 GCA_037176975.1 Arrhamphus sclerolepis | reverse complement strand
TTTCATACTGAAGAAGTTGACAAAAACTGAAGGCTTTTTCTGTTTTTTTAAATTTCTATTTACATTACAAAAGACACTAGAACATCACTGTGTTGCCGTGGTTACCCAGTGGTAATGTATTATGTCAACTAAGATGCCCAGGTGAGGCAAATGGATCTTGGATTCAATCTCAATGTTTGAATTTCAAAAAAAAAATTACTTAGTTAATAATAACTATTATTAATTTGATGCCACTACACAAAATAAACTCATATAGAGAGATGGTTGGTGTTAATTTCCATCCCTGCTATCAAGTACATCTTTTCTTTTTTTTCTTTTTTGTCTTTATATGTCCTCTTTCACGTAACACTAAATGGTCAATGGGGCTACAAAACACTATATACAGTACATGCAAATATTTTTCAATTCACACAAGAGGTAAATGAGGAAATGTTACATGCTAACTAAAATGCAAAAATATTATTTCTTACCTCTGCATATATTCTCTTGTCACTGGGCACTTTGGTGTTAGTGTCCAGGGGTAGACGATAGTCTGGGGAGGTATACAGCTGCATCAGCAGAGGCATCTGCTGAGGTGAAGTAGTCGTCACGGGGGTGAGAGGCTTTGGTGCTGCTGCTGTGACTGAAGGCAGAACCCCTAAAAGCAATGATGAGAGTAATGTTCATTGTTAATATCACATCAGGTGTACTATTCATGACAAGTGGCTTACAGGATTTTTAGAGCACTTTGTAGCACTTTGCAGAACTACTTGGCCTTGATGAGTATGTTTAATTTTGATGAGGGAAAAAAACAAAGTTGAATTACTTTTTATCATCGTACCTGGTACGCCTGGTGATTTTCCAAGAATAAGAGAAATGGCCGAGTCAGATGACCAGACTTCAGTATAGCTGGTGAAACTGCTCATATTAAAATGAAACAAAGCCATCCTTTGCACATTAGCTGCATTGTCACCACTCAGTTGTCCTTTATATGTTGGTGGCATTTTGTGTGTGAAATCACGGGTCGGCAGCAAGATGTCGTTGTTAGACTGTAACGAAAGAGGACATGTTGGAAACAGATAGCAGCGTATTCAGTGTACACTGGATAGTTACTTAGGCCATAATTTGACAAGCCCTGGGAAAACTGTCAATAGCTGTATTAGTCCTATTAATAAATCTTGTTGAATGTTTGAGCTTACACCAAACTTGGTGAGTTGCATATTGAGGATGGTCCATGTGGTGCCTTCAGGGCCTCTCAGGAACACCCTGGACATCCCCATGTCCACACTCAAGGATACATTGCTGTCATACAAAGGAGAAATCATTAAAAGAAAATCTTTGCCAACAAACAGAGCAAAAACCCAAACGAAAAGGAAAAACACGGAACACCAAGGCTTACCGAATAATGGAATCTTCCAGGATGTTGATAACATGAACCTCTTCTTCACCAGTTTTCTGTTGCTGAGGTGCACAATATTTGAAGGATTCTGCCTCAATCTGCATAAAGTGCTTCTTTGATGTATCTTCATTTTCAAGTATGCACTTACGAGGACCATCTGTCGTTCCTGTAAAACCACAACCATTTTCCATACGTGACAACTAATTATTAGAGGAACAGAAATTAGAAGCTTATACAAATCATAATTAATCCACATATAGTCTCACTTCCGTTGCACAAGCTAATAGAGAAGCCATCGCTTCAGAAAACTGGAGTGAGAGCAGTGGTGTTCAGTGCAGGTTACAAGAATACTCCAAAGGATGTGTGATAGTGAGATGAGGAGTTATTTATTGAAAACCTCATTGGAAAGAGAGAGGCACTTTCCAAAAAAAAAATCTTGGCAAGTGATTAGATGAAGAGTTTATCATTGTGGATCATGAGCTTCTTCCAGTGACTGGGGTGCAACAGGCCAGACTGAAGCAAAAATATTGAACTGCTTTGGCAGAAACATTAATACTGTCTCCTTCCTGCCCTGAAAGATGCTGGAAGAGGAGTCCAAAGAGACCCTGCGCTCTCCTGCATGATGTTTCAAAGACACTGTGACGAGATGTGGGCCGATACGTTTTTCCCAGTGCACCTCACATTACAGCAAAGAAAAACGAAAAGGCTTATGTCAGCCCCTCCGTCAGGAACAGGAGCGTTTGGATCAAACTGAGCTCACGTGTAGAAGCTGTGTTTTATCCTGCAGGTGTGCCTTGGTATGGATTTACAATAACTGACCTGAGCTCATAATTTTAACAAGACATTTAAATGGGAAAAGCACAATTGACAAAATAGGGGTGAGGGAGGGGGTGCTCATTTTGATGCGTCACCCACTGACCTGAAGATAGGAAAGGAATCGAATAAACAATAAAACTTAATTTTTTCACAATCCTGACAAAAAAAATGGACATAAAATCAGCCATCAGAACGTCAGCACTGGCTGTTTATTTCTTTTAATGTCTGTGTCAGGTCTCTTCCTGGGCTCTTACTACCCTTAGGAGGCTTTGCTTGGAAATAATTGTGCTTGCACTGAGCAACCCCCTGCTTCTCCCGATGGCGAGAGCCTCTCACGTTCCCGTTAATGTTCAGCCTTTAGTCAGCCATGAATGTTCAATTTACACTATGATGTCTTTGCGCCTCCATCTTCAGCATCAGTGGTCAATTGTGCGTGGCTTTCCTCTCCAAATGTTCTGTCATATGCTATAATATCTTGTTAAAAGGAAAGTTCACTCCAAACTAAAATACACAGGTTTTCACTCAGCTCTTGAGTGCTCTTTTGGAAACAGTGAAGATTGCATTCTCCAAAATAAAGTAGGACTGTCTGTATACAGGTCTGTGTTGATCTTTTATAATAAAAAAAACTATTTAAAAAAACACTCACACTCTAATTATGAACTTATCTCCAATAGTTATCATATTCAGGGAATAGAAAATCAGTCCTAAGATGGATTTTGGATTGGATGAGTGTCATACAGCTGCATTAAAATCCCTTATCACCTAGATCCACATCTCAACAATTCCCACCAAAAGTAAAGATGGATAAATAAAGCAACAGGCCATGGGATAAATATGCAGAGATCCAGCCACTGACTGGTTCGTGAATGTTTTGAACTTTGACCTTGTGATGTCATATAAACATAAAATCTGTGGGTGTGTGACAGAGTGAGTGTGCGTTTTAAAATTATTGGAAAATCCAATATTTTTCTGCTTCGTAAACACATCATCAGCACACAGCATGTCCTCAGTGCCCAAAGATAGTAATTTGCACGGCATGCAAGGTAAAATAAAAAATAAAAATAAAAATAACCAGTTGATGAACAGTAAAGGTGCAAACGTCTAGAGCCACAGACTTAAACACGTCAGTTTGCTGAGGATGATCATTGGGGATGATCAGACATTAAAGTGAGGCCCCAGCACTTTAGTCACATAATGACTTTTTGACTATTTTAAATTTTTTCCCAATATGACAAAACTAGTTACTGTACACATACTGCAGCTCCAAATATCAGTTCCAGTTCCTGCTTATTTAGCTCTGAATTCAACTATTCATCTGCCTTGTGAGCTTGACAAATGTACTTAAATTTTTAGAACTGAAAGCAAGAATGAAGGTCAGTAACAGAAGTCCTGTTTATGGAAATTTAAGCATTAAGTCTTTTTTAGTACACTGGTTGCTCAATCCCAGTGCAGTGGCTTTTCAGTAAGCTTATCATCAGAGTTTTTTTATGCAAACATCAGATAGCAGAAAGTTAGTGATGATGGATGTTTTGTAGAGAGCTCTGGAAGCAATACAGCATCCAGCCTTGATTACCACACTGCAGACTCTTGGATTTATTTATACATACATACATATATATACACTGTATATGTATGAGGGTGAGAGAGAGGAAAAGAGAAGCTGAAAAATCCTTTAAAGCTTTGAAGAATCTTATAATATCTTGCATTATAAATGGTTGTTTTAGAAAACTGTCAGTCATTAAATCATAAGCATCAAATATGTTATAGGACTGCCACCTTGTCTTAGATTGCATTTTCACTTGTTTGACATCGTCAGCTTCCCAAACACAACCAAAAATAAATGTCCATTGATGAGCATGCCAGGTCAGTATGTCCCACCTCTTGTTGCTGTTGCTGTGATCGTTTTCGGATTCCGAATAGTCGTGAATGAAGTCACACCCTTAAACTTCTCTTCTGCCCACTTCACCAGCTCCTCTTTCAGAGTGGGGATCGTTTCCGTGTAGATGTTTTCTTTAAAGTGATTAACGTACACAGAATTTTGGGAGGTGTGGTTTACCTAGAAAGTACAACATAAACCAGTTAGTAAAACTGCACAGAACTTCCAGAAGATTGTGATTCAAAGGCCTGACTGTGACTGTTGCTTATTCCTGTAAAAACACAGAGGTGAGTCAGCTTTGAATTAGCTTGTGTAGTAAAGCTGGTTTTTTTTTTTCCCCTCATGTCTTTGTCCATCCGTCTCATTCTATTCTACTACTGTTTTTTTTTTTCTTACCCTCCACCCAACTCTCCATCTATTCTCTGTTAAGAAGAAATGTTTATTATGGTTAAGTGTCCACGAGCCTTGTTGCACAACCCCGTTGGAGCCAAGGTCTTTCCTTCGCTTCCTGAGTGGGGCCAGGAAATGGGACCTTTTTTAGCTTTGTGCGTCACCGCAGTCGGCTGGAATCTGGCTCCATACAAGGTATAAATATATACATCCATCCCATCGACTAGACACTGCTGTTTCCTCGTCTGGGCCATTGGGAAATAATGGAGTTTACATTCAGGCTTGCATGAATAAGAAGGCAGGGGACGGCGTTAGGCATCAAGTTTAGTGGCTGTCTCCAGTCGGCTTCTGCACAGTTGGAGGAATGTAAAACGTGCTCAACGAAAAAAGAATTGAGGAAAGGAAATGTGTGCTTGCTCCAGCTTTATTTGGGGGCTCCACCTTTTGATGAATTTCTATCAGAACAGATTTTTTCTTCTCTCCTTTAGGAAGCTCAGTATTGTAAACGTTTATTCTCCGGGACACTTAAGAGCAGCTAATTTATACTCACTCTATGCTTTACCAGTGCAATGAAATCATTAATAAGAATTACAAAAGAAATCTCTTTTAGCTTCCTATTCTTCAAATGTGTTTTTTCGTGCTTTGTTTTAATTTTTTGAGCTACTTGAAGCTTTAAGAGACACACATACCCACAAAGTTGTCCGTCAGCAATTACTGAGCTACAATGGAAACACTGATGAGACAAAGCAGGCTAACGATTCATCTGTTTTTATACACATGGTAGGAATGCAAAATTTAAAAAAACAAGCTAAAAATGTTTAAATCTTTTAGCACATCACCAAGATAAGGTGAAAGTGAAGAAAAAAAAGATTATCATTTCAATAAGATCTATGATGTCTGCAAATCATCCTGTTAGTGATAATGAAGTGTGAGTGTTGTCTGAATAACAAGGATCCTTCCTCTGTGAGTTTCTGTGCATGCGTTTGCGTCACAAAGCAGAACAAATGGTAAAAGCCAAGCAACCCCCGGGGAGTCATTGGTCTTTCTGCATAAATATTTGATTGACACATGATCAAAAATAGTGCGTAGGCAAACTGTAAACACAGAGGCGGCAGAGCCAGTCACGACAGAGAGAGACAGACCGGGAAGACCTGAGACGAGGGATGGGGAAGAAAAAGGAAAGAAGAAAAAAAAAAAAAGGCAAGTCATTTTCATAATTACAGAAGGAATTAACTCACATCAGCATCAATAAATGAGTTTCATATTTCATGCTGAGGGGACCTGAATTTAGAAAGAATAGAGCCAGTCTGTCTGCTGAGGATTATATACATTTCTCATTTATTTCTCCTCTGACACTGCACATGTAATTGTACTGCATCAGGTCCAGATGTTGCATATTATCCATTACTTTATCTTCTCTTCTACCTACAAAATTCTACCTAGTTAAGAAAATATGAATCTAAAAGGATTACTGATCTATTAAGTAAGTACATCTCACATAAAGTGAATAGCCTCCATTTTCAACAGTTAAGTCTGTGAATTTGTGTACCACATACATGAAGAGGTTAACTGGCTTTTTTTGAATTTATTTCTCAGTTTTGTTTTGGTTTTCTTTTTTGCTCTGTAATTTTTGCATTTCGTCTTCAATCGTTATTTTTCTTGAGTGTCTTAAGCCTCATTCACAGGCCTCATTGTTTTGCCTCTGTAGCTTTTTGTTTGTTTTCCACCCCACTGCGCTGGTTGAAACACACGGAGGCAGAACAGCAGAGTGAGATGTTATAGTTCCAGCCCTGTTCCACCTTGGGAGGTAGTAACGGAGGCGTAACGAGCGGGAAATATGTTCTGTGTGAGCTGGAAATGCAGAAACACGTAACAGGGGCACAACAATGGCTGCAAACTCTGTGTAGAAGATGAAATCTGTCCGTCATGGGCAAAGTAAAGCAGACTCAGAATATCTACCCAGCGTACAAGCAAACTCATGACACTATGGGAAAAAAAAAATACCACCAACAGCAGTTGTGGAGGCTGAAACCAGTTGCACGTGTCATCCGACTTGGAGCTCTAGCTATTGAGTGAACCTTGTTGCCGTGCAAGCGCTGTGACACTGAGCCAAGCTATCTCGCCGGTGACGTACTTTTGCAGATGCTGAACAGATGTTGATTCTCTTCCACTGCAATCTGCAGCAAAACACTATTATCCCCCAGTGATACAGCTCATCCCACAAAAACATCCTGCAGTCACAGACGATGTTGTCCAGGCTCTCGACAGGACATGACACAGGATGTAGTGCCACACTGCTGTCAGCGTATCAGTAATTGTTGGCATGGCTGCAAACGTGTCATCATGCTGATTGGCCGGCGGTGATTATATTTCATGTGTTTGTTTTTTCATGTTTGAGCTCTATCTATCTGCAGTTTATTTACTAAACTGATTATCGGTTTTCAAGCATGTCAGAGCTTTGTTAAACACACAAAGACAAAGAGCAGATGGGGACAAACCACCAGGCTACACCTCAGTAAAAGATTACTGTTGGACAGCCGACTGTCAGATTTGAGCAGTTTTGTAAAGAATAAAAGAGCTGATAAGACATTCACTTAGACTCTACCTCTCAGTTCAATGTTCTAAACAAATAGGAGGTTATATTAGTTTAATGAGATTTGGTTTGACTTTCCACAAAGTAGCATCCTTATCAACTTCCTTGTTAAACCTAAGTTATTGTAATTTTTTCTTAAAATGAGGTGTTAAATCAGTCAAATGAAAAAGGTGCTTTGAGTGGTCAACAAGATTAGAAAATGGTCATGTACTGTTAGGTCCAGAAGTATTCGGACAATGACTGTGTTTTAATCATTTCACGTTTATACACCATCACAAGCTTCCAAATAAAACAGTCACAAATGTAATCACATGTGCAGGTTTTACACAAAATCTAACATTTATTATATAGGGATTACAGCCATTTTAACCAAAGCACCTCCATTTTCAAGTGCCCCAACATATTTGGATAATTGACTGAAAAGATGTTAACTATCGGTGTGCGGTTCATTCCCTCTTCATTGCAATAGAGGAGGAGTGGATAAAAGGTTTGGAGTTGATATCAGCTGAATGGAGCAACCAATATTCCAATGTGATTTCAATGTGGTTGTGGGAGGCCATCATTAGGTTGAAAATACATAATAAATCAATAAGAGTAATAGCAAAAACCTTGCCTGTGGCCAAATCAACAGTTTGGTACATTCTTAAAAAGAAAGAAATCATTCAAAACATCAACAGAAGTAGAAGTACAGAATGTAGGTGTATCACTGCCAAAATCGATAATCAGGAGACGCTTCGGGAATGTCAATGGAGAAGGTTTACAACAAGCAAACACCTAAAAGTCTCCAAGGTTGTGGAAACAGATTCTTTGGTAGGATAAAACCAAGATAAACGTGTATTCAAACGAAGGGAATGGAAAAAATTGGAGAAGGACAGAAACGTCATGTGTCAAACATGGCAGAGGCAGTGTTATGGTATGGGCAAGAATTACTTTCAATGGAACGGTCTCACCGGTGTTTAGTGATGGTGTGGCTGCTGGCATAAGTAGAAGGATGGATTTTGAGTTGTGTGAGGCTACTCTGCTCACATTCAACTAAATGCTACAAAACCGGGCGGACTGACGGATGCTATCAAAAACGTGTTGTGAAAGCAATTCCAAGACTCTTCGAAGGTGAAGAAACTTAATATTCCTCAATGGCCAAGTCAAATGCTTAATCTACAACCAACATAGTGTGCGTTTCAGTTACAGAAGACAAAACTGAAGGCAGAAAGACCCACAAATGAGCATCATCTGAGCGTGGCAACAGCAAAGGCCTGGCAGAGCATCTCCAGGGAATTTGGTCCATGAGCTCCAGACTTTAGGCCATCATTGACGACAATCGATTTCCATCCAAGAGTGGAAAAAAATCTGGTTATATTTACAGTTAGGTCACTTTGTCCTGAGCCACTGAAAGAAAACATATTTAGCTTAAAAATGCTAAAAAATTCCTAAGTGGTAAATTGTGGTACCTCTAGAACTGAAGCTGAAAGTCTACTCTTCCTTGCTTAATTTGAAATGTACTGTGGCGGTCTATTAAGGCAAATAGGTCCTAATATTTCTGGACCAATCTGTAAATATGGGAAATTCAAAATATGTAGAATCAACCATTTTACTGGTAACCCACTTAAGGGAACTGTTGAAAGGAAAATAAGTAGTTGTTAATTTCTGACTTTAATTTGTTATTTTTCTAAAATTAACAGCTGTGACTCTGCATTCTCTTAGTGGTATTATTTGAACAGTATTGTCTTAACATGCAGCTGATTAAAGCTTTTGTGTCCTTCCCAGATTCAGTTCACACCTACAGTATGATCTGTGAACAGTGCATTAAAGTCAGAATCTCCAGTTTTATTGGAACATTAATTTTACAGCCGACACCATCAGTCCCCCTCGTTATTGGCGACTCTGAAGTATCTCTTACCATTTTTATAGTGCGAATGGTAAAAACGCTAAAATAAAAACTGCCTCTTACAGAGAAGCCATTGGGGAATATCCAGAGAAAATCAACATGGTTCTGTCTCTGCAAACAGGCCCAAAGAGCTGTGCAGCTGTGACATTTAGATTGTATGTAGAACAGCTGGCACAAGACAGGAAAAATCTAAAAATTGCACATCACTGAAATGACTTCTGCTGGTGTTCCCATAAGTTCTTAATTTATCATCAGTGCGTTATAAATGCTTTAATAGGCTCTTGTAGGAATAGCAGGTTATGGAATGTCGTTAGGGAATTATTTGAAATTGAATGTTAAAAAGAGAATGTTACAGATCAGCTCATAGGTCAAAATATCAGTGACCTAAATAAAATTTAAAAAACAGAGACACTACTCACATAAATGTTGACATCCTTATTGATGTTGTAGAGACCATAAGGCATTTCTGAAGATGAACATGTGAGGATGACGTTCATTGGCTTTGCATTGGTAAACTCCAAAGTGAACATCTTCCCCTAAAAGGAAAAAAAAGATGAAACAACTTTAGAAAGTGTAAGGTAAATGCATAAAATTACACATTTGTGGGTTTATGTTACAAATCAGCTCTGTCTGAGAGCAGTTCTGCAGGTAAAGAAAGTATTGATATAAATATCCAAAAACAAACAGAAGAAAAAAAAATCATCCATCCATCCTTACTTTCATTTCCACTTATCAGAGATTCTCGTCCTGTCGATAAGGGAGAGTCATTACAGCATTTAGGCACCTGTCTGACTGTAAACCTCCTGCTCCAATCTTCTCTCACTCATGAACAAGACACCAAGATACTTAAAATTCTCCATTTGAAGCAACATCTCATCCCAAACCTGGAGAGCTTTTTATCATTTCCCAACGTGAGACCAAGGGGAAAAAAATCAAGAAGCACAGCCTCCATTGCCCCATGGTGGTTTACCAGAAACCCATCCTAGAGTCATGCCTAGGGGAAGGGTGTGTTCCAGAGTGGCTGGTGGCTGGGCCTTAAACCTTGGAGCTCGGTGGGGTTTAGTCCTAATAAAAGTCAAAAAGGTCCATCTCCCTGTGGGCCCACTATTTGTAGGTGGGGCCATATGAATGGGGGTGCTGTGTGGGGCAGGTCAAAGCTAAATGTCTGGACATTACTGTTCTGACATATCTTTAAAATCCAAACACCACAATGGCAATGAAATGTTTCACCCCACATACCATCTTTCTGCTGTTATACATTTTTGAGATTACATGTAAAAACTAAAAAAAAAAAGAACAAGTAAATGCACACAGATATCATGATATTTCCTTCTTCAGAAAAATGCAATGCAAAATAAATACCAATACAGCAATTGGTATTACAGCAATTTGAGTGGGAGGACCAAACATGTTGCTCACAGAGCACACAGACAAATAGAAGAGGGTGCATGATCTAACAGACCCAGAGAGGTTTTGAGTCACAACCAGAACAAAACGGCTCTACTGTTGTGCTTGATCAAAAAATAATAGGGATCAATATGGGATAGGTATTTTATTAACACTGACGTCAAGGTAGAAGTTAAGAAAGCGCATCAATCACAAATAAATACAGTTATAAAAACAACATAGCAGTCTTCTGCATAATCAAAAACTGCCTTTTTGAAATGTCCAATATGGGAAAAACCTCCTCATTTGCAATTTAATTAACAGACCTCAAGATAACAGTTGACAGCATGAGGTAATGCTCTGCTCACAGCACTGTATTTAAAAATATTACAAGTAAATTTTCTTTTTGACAACATGTCAACACATATGTCTCTTCAGAAGAAGCAGTATCAGTCATTTCAAATATGACATATTTTGAGGGAATGAAAGCTGTGCATGCTGCCTGTTGTACCGACACAGACATTAATGAGTTGTTGCAGCTTTGCTCAATTATAACACCTCTATGAAGTGCAAGGAGGAAAAAAATTAATTATTGAAAGGAGCTGCAGTTTTTGTAATTGATGTTGTATGTCATTTTAGGATTAGAACAATGAGACTGTGGGAAAAAATGAGCATACGAATTAAGTTTTTTGTTTTTTTTCCTTTGGGAAAACAAGAGGATGATGCCACAGGTGACTGTTGGTGTTCACTCAATTAGCTGCAGACAGTGCACGTTGGTAGGAGGAGCGTGCATAAGACAAGCTCTGCTTTAACACACACATGCCTTATTTTTTAAGCCTCTAGTCAGATGATAATTCATTGTTGTAACATTGCAGATAGGTCAGATAACATGGAAAAGTATACTATCCATTTCTTTTAACTTTCAACCAGCTGTCTCCACCCACAGCTAATCCTATGATATTGTACAATATATAGACTCTTTGGCATAATTAAACACATTGTGTAAAATCTCATCTATATTTTACTAAATGTATTACAAAACGCTCACTCTAAGTCAGACTTTATTACTCTGTGCCTGAGGTGAAGCTGGAACTGCTGAGCTTTATACATGTAAATGGAAGTGTGTGGCAGTGGAATGCCCATTCTGATTTTAAAGATGTTTATTTTGAATCCAACTTGACATCATTAAACCCAAGTTCAAATTAATTTTACTTATTTGAATTGGTCAGGGAGAAGTAAAAGACTTGTGGATTTGCAGTTACTTCAATCGTATAGAAGCAAGAGCTTGAAACAAAAGCTAACATCTCAGCAGTGAAAGGCTTCTGACGTAAATTAGCTAAAAGGCCTGATCCCCAGTGTGAGAGCACTGACTTAGGATTGCATCTTCCCTTTTTGCATGTGTGTGATCCGACTGGTACAAGTTGAGCAGAGACCTCCAACAATCACTGGGGCAGCTGGTCGCCAATTGGGAAGCAGCCGAGAAGAAAATTAAGCACCTACAACATGGTCGTGGATTGTTCAGTTCAACTTGGGAATGGGCTGCTGCCTCAGATGGTGGGTCTCTTGTTCACAAGTGGAAGTCCAGATTGATGCCTATATTGTAATGCAACCTGTCATAAAGAAGACAGAGCTGAGGCAAAGGCAAAGCTCTTGATTTACCATTTAATCGACTATTAACATTGTTCATGGTCATGAGCTGTTGGTAATGACCAAAAGAATGAGACCACCAGTACAATTAGTCAAAATGAGTTTTCTCTGAAGGGTAGCTAGTCCAACATCATCCAAATGTGACCTATAGTAGTTACTTGTTCATCACAATGGAGCAGTTTGAGGTGATTTGAGGTGGTCTGCTTAAGATGCCTGTCAGACACAGGCCTCTTTCCAATGGGACGTGTCTGGTACACATGACATTTTGGGGGAGACCCAGGGAACACTTGAAAGGTTATATTTCTATAGGTTGGCTTGGGGTTACCTCAGTGTCTCCTTAGTAAAACTAGAACTAGCTGGGACAGACAAGTTTAGGAATCCAAGTCCAATCTATAGAGAGATGGAAGTGTGAAAATATAAATTTCTGTTTTCATGCTAACTTGCTGCATTTCATGCTGGCATGTTTACTTGCAAATTAGATCATACCTGTTGAGAAACAATGAGCATGTTGGGGAAAAGTGCAAGACGGTGAATATTAAAATCATTTACTTTTCTATTTGATACTGCCAGACGGGAACCCAAGAGAACTGTTACAAGCTCAAGCCGCAGCTATGGACACTTTCAGGCGTGTACGGGCAAATTGGGTCTAAGGAGACCACAGACAAATTGCCTGTGAACCAAGAACAGATCAGGGCTGAAGGAGAGATTTGTATGCCAAGCACAATAGACACGTAAACAGATGCACACTAACACTATCTTTTCCATAGTGGGTCTTGGATAATGATCACACCTCATGCATGTAGATATGTTCAGTCCATCCCTTTCTTTCTAAACAGGTCACAGCAAGCACAGCTAAGAAGATGCTGATGCTTAATATTGAACAGATGAGTCGTCAGTCACTCGTTAAAGTAACATAGGTTCACTGGCCTTTTCTGTGTTCCCCTTTTTCTCTTTGATCGAAAAGAACTTGTAGCTTGGATCCGGAGGGGATATGATGTCTGAATCTGTTACATATTCAAGTTCTCTTGTCTTTCTATCATCATTATATCACACTGATATTTTGGATCTTCTTTGATGGAAAGGTAGACCCAAGTCTATAATAATAAATGTGAGTATCTCGAAATTGTGTAAAAGTCAGAAATGAATTAAGGCAAAACAGAGGAAAAGAGAAGGATGTAATATTTATATATATATTTAAAGATTTTAAAAAAAAAGAAGGGAAGGGTTATGAAAAATGATGGTACGACAGATTACTTCACAGTATTATGCATGTTACCTCAGGCACTGGAGGAGAGGGCCATGAAATATTACATACAGATGTATATATTTTCCAAATACCTATACATATATAATGTGTGTGATACAGTGAGAATGTGGCAAAGAGAGCCACGGGTAATCGCATTTTGATAAGATGCCTGCTTTCCGTCTTCTATGCTGAATATTTATTATATAAAAAGGAGATAGATTGCCCTGAAGACAGGCAGAAGAGAAGGACTGAGTTGTTATTAAATCATGGTTCTTTAAAAAGCAGTACTGAGCTGAAGTAACAGAGAATCTGCTAAGAAATACCTCGAAGATACCTCAATCATGATGCATCTAATTACGGTAAATGAATGAATGGTATTTCCTGCTGAGTTCATTGTGCCTCACACAGAGACACCTCAGCGCTGTTTTCCTTAAATAACCTTTTCTAATGAGCTTCATTGTTTCACTGCATAGTTTTGTGACTTTCATTCTTCAATATTTGAACTCTGACCCTGATCATTCACCTTTGCTACTTTTGTTCCTGTGCTTTTAAGATACAATTGTTTTCTTTTTCAGTCATTTTTTTTTTCTGAATCATTTTTTTTAAGGGCCTTTGCTGATGTAGTTTCCAGTTATTCTTTTGGCTCTCTCCCTTAAGTTGAATTGGCTCCGTTGGTCTAGTCTCGGCCTTGCGCCAGGACCCCGACCATACCCGAGCCAGTGTGTAACATCAATGGGTCGCGCACAAACAGCCCCTCCCAACAAACTCTCCTGGCCTGTGCAAGCCCCTTGATGCTCCTGCTATAATTCTCTGTGTGGTCAAACTGTGAGAGTCAAACGTCCCTGGGAGGCTGTAAATCAGTATGAAAATAAAGGGATGGGGAAGAAGGTGATAAGAAACTTTAAAGGACAAAGGAAGGTGGAAGGAAAAGCAAACCTCCCTCCTGGCTCGAAGGTTTATTCACCGTCTGTGCATTCAAAATATTTTCATTTTTTCCCCCCAAAAGAATAGATACGGGGCCTGCGTGAAGACATCATCCCTCTTCGTTTTTTTCGTTCCCGTTTGATATGATAAAACAGCCACTTCCAGTCCCACAACAAACACAATGTGCTAAATCTGCACTATGTCCACTGCATCACACGGATCCCTGAGCCAAATTCATAATGTGAGCTCTACTGAGCCCCAAAATTAGTTCAACCAGTGTGCAATGCTTTTGCAATGAAAATGGCCATTTCTTCAACAGAACCAAATGACTGTGGTTTTATTTTTCTGACTTAATAAATTTACTGAGGGAACATATTATTTCACAATATTCATCATCAAACTTCATTCTCTACAGATTTACGGCCAATTTAAAGAGACTAAAGGCTTGGCAAAAAGAATTGAGCAACATTTATGCCAGTAACCCACTCTCTGAGGCAAAGGTAACGATCTGTTTGCACAATGTTGGCTCTCTTACAAGCAAAACCATGTTAAGAAATACACCTTGTACAAACCCGGACACCAGTGAGGCAGGAAAAAAAATAAATAAAGTAAATTAAGCATTGCATTTAATGAGTTTAGCTCATTGATGAGCCTGGTGCTTTAGAGAAAAAAAAAGAAACAAACTGACCAGCAAGACACTTTGGAGACGAGCTGTGATTGGACGATGTCATCCACCAATC
>JBAMYA010000004.1:6924713-6948268 GCA_037176975.1 Arrhamphus sclerolepis | reverse complement strand
TTAGTGTAGACGTTCATATCTTAGCTCATCACATGACCTGCCCTCCAACCTGCCCAACCATTACCAATTAAAATGAGACTCGGTACATGCAAAAGAGCTGACAGTCAGTCTGTCTTGATATCTTGACTTTTAAAAAGGTACATGTTTGACTAATAACTGCAAATCAACAAAAGCTAAGTTTGACTCTCGGAGTGGGCCAGAGTGGATTAGAGCAGTATGTTCAATCGTTTTATTATAGCCGTGTAGCGTATATATTCATATATACATATATATATGTATAATAATATAGATTTCACTGTTCTGACAATTTTACTATCATAAGAAACAGTTAAACACTTTATGAGCTGCTTTTATTTGCTTTATCATGACTATTGGGGAACCTCATGATGACTCTTCACTCAAAGATTCAAAGGTTCTGAAAAGAGCCATTGAATTTTAATATTGGACAGCCAGGAGCTAAACCAAATCACACCTACCTAAAGTCACTTCATATAAAAGATACAGGAAAAAAAGCAACATTGCAATACTGAACTTGTAGGATTTCAGAAAAGAATCAAGGCTGATTAAGATAACTGCAAGTTCGTGGAGGCTATGTTTATGAATTTATGTAAGACCTTGACTCTTTAGATTATTCAGTAATCAGTATTTCTGGAAAGAAAGAGGAAAGAATAACAAATTTGGTCTTGAAGGCAGCATTGCTGCTGCTCTAAAATGTCAGTGTACTTTTCTGTATCAATGCTGTCATCAAAGAAGTGGAAATGACCAATCACAAGGGCAGATGCAGCCCTATACCATCACACTGACTTCTGAAGTTGTTGCTATTAATTTTCATTTTCTTTTCTTTTTATTTTAAACTGGCAATCTCGACTACTGATTTGTAGAGGTGCATACGTGTCCCAAGTATATATGTAATAATCAACAAAACAATTAATGGTGCTTCGTTTCAAACTTAAGGTGTTTTTGAATCCACTCTTGGGTTCTAAAAGTAAACAAAACAAAAAATACAAATACAAATAATAAAAAAACAAATAATAGAACGAAAGACACAGATTCACTTGCAATTGATGCATCAGGGTTCACATGAAGCTTTGAATGAGAAGAAAACATGACACTTTTAATGTGATATACATAAAATAAGTCAAACCGAGTTCTGAGACATTATTCTGATAAATGCTGCATCTCCAACATTGTACAGCTTTGCTCAATATTACTCTAATGATTAAAGCTACAAGTGGTATGAGGGGGGGGAGTATCTAAATTAAATTTGTAAAAGGTCCTTTCATTTAGACCATTAAGAAATGGAACAAACTTCACGATGCATTGAAAATACATAAATTCATACATTTGGATGTGTGTGTGTGCACGCACACATGCACAAAGCCGAAAAGTAATTTCAAGAAGCCATTTATGTCAGTTCAGTTCTATGTGCAGAGAGAACAAGAGCAGAGAAGAAGAGTGGGTGGCTGTGCACTGATGCTTGTATTTCTGTTTGGTGGCAGCGAAGGCGAGTCAGTGATTTAGCCTTTGTACCACTGATTGTATTAGCTTCAGTGTTTGTGTCTGCACAGGACTGCCTTTATATTTATGCACATAGCTCCTGATGAGTAAATCTTGATGCTTTAAGCACTGTGACACTCTTCTCAAAATTTTCCATGCTGTCATTTTTGACTACATTCAATCTCCTCTGTTTGCACAGACGGCTTTACAGAAATATAAGGCAGTGCCACTTTACATACTATGATAGGCCTGTGTAAACACAAGTGGAATGAAATTCAGCATTATGTTGAAAAAATGTTCTCTTGTCTCTGTAACAAAAGAGACGGGGTTATAGACGGGGAAAATAGGTGAAATCCAAGCTGAACGCGTGTGCTGCTTCTTTCTTTTCCATGGCTGGGTGTTACATACTGTCCTGTCATCTAAAAAGTACTGTACAATAACGTGAGTTGTAAGTAAATGTTATACTTCCATTAAAAATTTGAACACCAACTTTAAATTCTTTCCCTTTCAAGCAAATGTATTCAACAAATTATTTTCAAAAACAGTCAAATGGTCAATGATTTCTCTCTGCCATAAACTCCACAAGCCTCGCTGTGGTGAAATGACAGCTGTTTACCATAGCTCACACAGGTGGATCACCACTGATGCCTGGACAGTGGAAGACAACTGGTGTAACTGGGCCCCGCCAGCCCTTCATCACCAGCATCACATGGACCGCTGAAAAGCTGCAAGATATTCACCACCTGCTTGTTGTTGACACTCACTGTCGTGGACAATGCAAGCTATACTGCCCCCTGTACTTCCTGTAGTGCATTGCACTAACAAATAAGCATTAACCTCTGACAGCAAAAGACCTAATTAACCATCACATTTACAGTTTGTGACTTTGTGTGATGCATCAACTTCATATTTTATTTTATTGACACAATTGATTCATGTTGACTGATCACAGGAGTCCTCAGCGTCATTTTCACAGCCCCAACTTACTCACCTTCTGAGAATCAAGATTCAGGATGTGGACCTCTACGTTGTCGTCTCTGACAAAATTGGTCCAACAGCCAGTTGACATCTCGCTCACGTACATGTCTTTAACCTCCTTCGGTTCACATGTCTGACTTGAGGCTGAAAGAGATCAAGTGCAAATGGTTAAGCAATATCAGCGCTTTAATGGAGTTTTACTGACTAATTTTTCATTCCAACGTAAATACCGAACTTCCTGCATTTGAATCTAATACATCAAATGTCGAGTAGCGGAAAAATTTGAGTCCATCTGTAATAATCCTGTCACATTTTGACACAAACAGCCAGTGAATGAAAACCTGTACGGGGGAGAGCTAGAAAGCTATCAAATAACTGATAGATAAACCCTGCAATATTACAGATCCCTTGTCTGCAGACAGCTAAATTTGGCATTAATCATTCTGAAAGCTTTTCCCTGGTTTCAGAGTATGGATGTTAAATGTGTGGGTAGGACTACATTGTTTAAAAACAGATCCCTCGCTCCACGTTTATCAGATGTGTCAGGACACCGAACTGCAGTCATCCATCAAGCATGCTCACTGGGTTCTCTGCAATGAGGCTGCTGTTTAACCTGGGGATCCATGTCTCTGGAGACTGAATTAATCAAGCCCAGGCTGTGTGGTCACGGGTGAGGTTGGTTATAAATGCCTGATGTTTGACCTGGGTGAAATGTGTGTATGTGTGCGTTCTATTATATGAGATTGCAGCGATATGAGCATGCGCTCTAAATCCAACTCGAACTTGAACTCGAACTCTATGATATTGCCAGTAACAAAACATACTTCTGCACATTTTCTATTTGCTGTAAAAAAAATAATAAAAATCCATTGAGGGTGTTTGTTATAGAAGGCCAGCTGTTTTTCGTTTTACTGATGATTGTCCTGGCTAGACACACTGTGATTTTTCTCGTTCTCATTTCAAGACACTAAGGAGTCTTTCTAATGACTCTCTAAAAGATAGACTTAAAAGAACAACAGTGATGGGAGGGTCAATGATAGAACAGAATGCTACAGCTTATTCCTCAAAACTCCCTAACAGTTTGAATTGACCAAGACTTTTGGATAGAAAGTGAAATTCCTTGAAAAGCTTAAAAACTCAACAACAAAAAAAGTCCAGTTGCCTTGATTCAAGCCTTTAGGGACATTTATTTCTGTCCATAGTTGCATTAATCTTTCACCAAGACCTTGTATTAGTGATGGAGAGTTGGACTGCTGCATAAGCTCAACTCCAACGCTCCCCTAAGATTAGCAATGGCATTAAGGTCTGGACTCTGGTAGCTAATACATGTGTGAAAATAATGTTTCAGTCTCCGTGAATGGGCACATAATGTTACCCCAAACCCCAGGTTTTTACACTCCTTCCTCGTGTTTGCACTGTAGCAGCTGGTATGATGGGTGCATCACTCCATCTTTCATTTTTCTTACCAGGGTGCACCTACCACTCTGGAACAGGATAATTATTTGACTCATCAGACCAAGTTATTTTCTTTCCATTAGTCCAATGCTCCCTAGAAAACTGAAGCCTTATTTTTTTTTAAGCCACACTGACAAGTGGCTTTCCTAAGGCTACCCAGCTGTTCAGTCCCAATACTTTGTGTTCTCTTTGCCTGATACATGAAGCAATGCTCTTACTTTCACTTTAAATCACTTCTGTGAATTCTACTGCAAATTTTCATGGATTGCATTTCACAAGTCACAAGCTTTTTTTTCTCTTTTTCTATCTGACCACATCTCATCTTTGAAGATGATGTAAACCATGTGTCTTGTCTTGTCTTATGATGTTTCCAGTGCGTCTTAGAGAAGGCTCTGCTGTAAAAAGTATAAGATCTGTAAAGAATATCTATCCATTTGTTCTTATACTTAAGTCTTACCTTTAGGCGTCATATCTTATCATGCCCCACTTTCCTTCATCCATCCATCTATCCATCCATCCATACTAACTTCAATCCAATTCAGTCACAGAAATCTACTGGAGTCCAGCTCAACTGCCAGCCAGTCCAGTCCACACATCACTGTCAGTTGAGCTTAAACTCACCCACAGTCATCAGGTCAGCCACTGATGTTTTTTGATTCATCATATCTAATGAAGACCTCTTTCCAATGCATGTATATAATCTTTAATGCATTTCTGTACTGACGTTTTTTCCAGCATTTTTCATATGCTAAAAGTAAATTCCACTTGCAGGATTGACCTGCCTAGTTGAGTATACCCACACAAGACTTTCGTAAAAAACCTGAGGTGAGTAGCTATGGTGCGACTTGATAACCATGACGATTGAACTATGAAGTCATTCTTGATCTCATAAAGTAGAAATGACTTAAATGATTTAACCCTCTGTTTATATTACTGGGTAGTAATGCTAGTGCTCAGCATCTTATGAGCTCTTTATTCTTCTTCTAACATGTCTTTACATAGCCATGCATTCATGTGACCAAAAAAACTAAGAGCCTGATCTGCCGGTCATCAGTCACGGCACGTTAGGCTTCAAATTGGTCAATTCCAGGCACCAGCCAAGAAATCTGTGCAACCTTAGTTCTGGTTTATCTCTTCTAATTGTGCCAACAAGAGATGAAAGAGTCTTGACTGGATAATTAAGGGAGTTATGTGGCATTATAGTCGAAGGCAACCATGACTGCCAGGATCCTTAGTCTGGATTTAGTTCTTATATCCTAGCCTTCACCTACTTTCTAAATGAATATGGAATGAGCTCATACTTAGTCGAAACTGTCACATATGCATTAGCTAAACATATTGGGTGTGCAATGAGTTCATGCCTAAACGTAAGCCTGGATTACCCAAAAAACAGCTGGCATTGTAGTGTGATGAAATGACAGAAACAGCTAATTTAGCAAGCAAATGCTGCATGACATCCTGCTCTACTAGCTTTTATGATGTATTTGATCTGTTTACCCAGCTGGCCAAAGCCCATCAAAGAGGGGAGATGTGATATAGCATAGGAAGGGGTTAATAGGTGTTCCCAAAGATGGGAAGACTAACCGGATGCTGCTGATTTAGAGGCAGCACTAATGAAAGAACGCTGTTCAGGCAATGAACTCTCTTCCAGTAGTGTAGAGTGGACAGAGATATAGATAACATGAGACAGAAAGTGATAAATGCAATGAAAAGCTAAATAAAGGGGGGCAAAACTCGTTATGTAAGAAGCTCTTTTTTTCAAAGTGATGTATCTTTTGTATGTGTACATAACATCTTTTTCCCTCTTTTATGGGAGTAACACATCTTCATTTGTCAAATTAATGACAAATTTCCCACAACTAAGAGGGTCTGCATCATTTGTGGAACTAGAACTTTCTTGTAAATGAGGATCGAGAAGCATCAATTCCCCTTCTACCACCACCCCCCACCCACCCCCCACCCCCCACCCCCCTCCTGGCCCCAGAGGTCAAGGCTGACTTCCTGTTATTTTGGCCTCCCTGTTAATGTCTGTTGCTCAATATCCACATCCATTAAGTTATTTCTCTCTTGTTCTGCTGTGACAGAGCCAACGGCGCATGACTGTCGCCCCAGAGGTCTTGGTATAAATCACACTGACTGTGTAAGAATGTGCATGTGTCTGTGTGTCACAAGTCTCCCTTTTATGAGTAACCCTACAATATCAAGAACATCCATTTTACCCCCTTGACCCCGGAAATGCCAATGGCCTCGCTAAGCGGTTAGCTGGTAAATGAGGTATAGAAGAGTCATTCCATCCCTTGTCCTTTTTATCTGCTGATATCAGTCCCCTCCATTTCCCATTTCATGAGAAGACGTGTTTATGGATGTCAGTGATTTCCATTTAGATGTTAAGTATCAGAGGTACTGTGAACTGCAAACAACAGGGAGGGTGGAAAATGGGCTCAATACATTAAATAAAATTTGATCCAAAGAGTTTCTTTAATTCATTTTTAGACACCGTGTTTAAAAATATACTCTTCAGAAACTAACTTAAGTTTGAAAAATTAAGATAGCGCCACAGCCAATTATAACAAATGAAAGTAAAAACATTACATTAGCCAGGCCAGCCACCCTATTTTTATTTTTTTTTGTAGATTTGACTGGATTTGAATTTAATTCTGAGGGTACAGTTCCAACATATGCAGAAGAATCAGTAATAGTGCTCCATTCAACCAACCGTTAAATAAAAAATAATAAATAAAAATAAATGTAATGAATAAACAAACAGGCGACAAATAAGGCAATAAACATAGTGCAGATTTAACAGTGTGCAAGCAATCAGTAGACTGTAAAATAGGTGGACAGTATACAAGTTAACACTGAAGAAATGCCAGTAGCTAGGCATACAACCAATAACCAAAGTGAAGCATGTGACAGAGCAGAGCAACCAGATAAGCATTAACCAAACCCATTCAAAATGGTGTGAGGTGAAATAGGAACGCCAGAGAATGACTAGTGTTGGTTTTGCGGTAGAAATTTCATGATCCAAGGTGTTTTGAATAGAGGGATGCTCCTCTATGCCCCATTTAAAATGATCCATTGAATGATGGGAGGGATACCAGATGTACTTCACCATTTTCAGCGAAGTCAATGAGTATGGCTGGCCAGGCTATCTGCTTTTGACTTTCTTAACAGAAAATAGATAGATGGTGGTTTACCCCTTTGATTGTACGTATTTTATTCGCTTCATACTGCATCTATGGCTATGTTACAGAATCAGAGGATGGACTTGATCTAACGTATGTTCTGCTTCAGTTTGTGACCCTTCTCTCTTGTGTTTGGTGCAATGGGGTGCATTTTATTTTGCCATACATCATCAGTTTAATAAACAAGATGCATGGATGAGGATTTAAGTCTAACAAAGTAGTGCTGAACGGCTTCCAAAAGTGCCTACCAGTTCTCAGCCTGTGATATATGTGTCATGTTATCTGTTAAAATCCATTTTATTGACGAGTCTGACCAACACCCCATTAAAAAATTCTCCATTAATACGTCAAAGTGTTATCTCCATTGTTTCCAGATTTAAATACACTTTGTGAAAAAGCAATTAATTCAGGTAGTCATCATGAAAGTCGTAAGTGAAGTTTCACTGTCCAGGAAGGACCCACACAATTATGAAGAGTGCACTTTAGCTGAACTGAAGCCAGTGGCTGTTGTTGAGTCTTACTTTAGGCTGATTTATCATTTAACATAATCAAACTTGTCCTGCTAAAATCCCTAATTTTTCACAATTCACAAAGTGTGAAGTTCAGAACCACTGCCATGCCAGCAAAGCTTTTCTACAAGGATTAATGATAAAGCAGACTGGACCACCACTTAAAAGTTTGTGAATGCACAAAAGAAGTGTTGATTTAATGTATTATGCTGCTATGAATACTTTAGGAATATATTTCATTTTTGTAATTTATGAGCTTATGATAGCATAACTGAACCAAATACAAATTTCCCATTTGACTTTATGCTAACGGCCCATTATAAACTTTTCTTGGCATGAACAGAAAAAAGGCAACAGATGAAAGCAAAAACAAAAATGCATGGTTTTGAAGGGAACAAAACCCCTTATCTCAGGAATTTTTATTTCTTTTTTTCACCTTTTATTTAGCGAGGAAGGAAACTCTTGACATTTAAAATCCAGGAGTGTCCTGGCCGAGATGGGCAGCAGCTTAGGTCAGCAGAAATAATACAATACATGCACTGCACAGAAAAAAATAATATACGTGAAAAATTAACTATAAAACGCTCTGATTTGAAATATCACAAAAGCTTATCAAATCAAAAATTAGAATATAAATGACCAATAATACAGATAAAAAAATTGCATTTTGTTCTGTTAACTGTCGTTTGCACGTTTTAAATCAATCAGTGTGCTGAATAGTTTAAAACACTTGTTGTGGTTGACAGAGAGCTTAGGTAGAGGTAGACACACCATATCATTAATATAAAAGTGTAGCTTTACATTTGATGCCTTTTGATCAGCACTTGTTATATAATAAATTAACTAAAGGGGCCCCGAACTGATCCATGAGGAACACCGTAAGTTACACTGAGGTATAGAAGTAATACCGCCCACCAGTATGCACTGAGATTTGCACTGAGATCTGCTAAATAGATCAATTGTCAAAAGAATTAACTGATTTTTTTTTTCCTTTTCTTTACATACACAGTAGACCGATAGCCTAGCGATTGCAACAGGACAAAATCGCGTTTCCATCATGTATGTAAGTGACATTCCAAGTCATTAACTGTGTTATTTTCTTTTCATTCTCTAATCCACATCCTGCCTTAATTTCTTGTTGTCCTCCCTCTGTTCTCACACTGCATGTTTTCCGATTGCCTTTCCAGTTCAGCTGTGCTGATTATCTACACCTGTGCCTCCTGCTCTAAATTTAAACAGTTTCAGCTTCCATTGCCGGATGCTCTCAGCCATGCTAAGAGTTTTTCCGTTGTGCTTCTCGCTACCAGCCACAATTCCCATATTCCAATGCAGCTCTAATTTTTTAATGGTTTGATTTGCTGGCACATGCAACAGACTTCTGAACCATCAAGCAAGTCCATCAGACACTGTTACGCATGTGTCATTTGTGACACCACACTGAAGTGGTCTTACAAGGATGTACCTCAAGCAAATCTTTTTGCAGGAGACAGTTCAAAACTGTCATCCATCATCACTTTGTCATTGGTGACATCTCAACACTGACTACTGTTCCTTTCCTTCACTGTTTCTGATTGATTTTTGCTTCTGATGTTATGCTCTCTTGGAAAGAAAAATCTTTCTTTCTAGGAATAAATGTGATGTTGGAAGATCATATAATTTGCCAACTTGTCATCATTGTGATCACCGACTCAGAGGCACAGCAGAGGTCTTCAGCATGCCCTCTAATTTAATGTAAACTGAAGCATTATTGTAGGTGACGTTCAGCACTGCCTTTGAGTCAGTGTTGAAAAAGGAGGAGGGAAGAAAACCTGGATACATACTGAAAGTCGGATGCCCACGTGATGGGCAAATATTCAGATATCCAAGGGTCCAGGCCTTTTGACTCCTGTTAAACAGTCACTGCTTCACATCTAACCTGACTGTTAGTCTTATTTCTCATTACTTACAGGACTTATTTCACCATCATAGAAGTCATTTTGTGTATGAGTCACATTTGTGCGGTGTTACACACTCGTAGCACCCACCACACAGGAAAAACTTTACATATTTGTTGACAAAGCCCATAAAATGTAATGCTGGACAGCACTACATTTTTAATAGTGTATTACACTGCAAATGTTTTGCAGTTTCTCCTGACAGTGATAAAATTGTAAAGAAAAGCAGAAGTACCTCCACATGGAAGCTCAGGTCATGTTTTATTTAACTTCTTGTTTTGAGCACGTTCTGAAGTCTCAGCATCTCAATTTAGCATTAACTAAAGAACCATGTCATCAAAGCTCATATGCTTTATTGGACTTATTGGAAATCTGTCATCAAAAATTGTGCTTCAACTTTTCTTTTTTTTCCAATTTGGTATATATACATTATTAAAAAGTATACACTTGTTAAAAGATGTATTTGACATATTTTTGATTTATTTTTACAGCAAGGTTTGCCCTCCATCAATTAAAAAAAAAAAAAAAACTCAGAAATGTGAGTCTGCCCAAATATAAAACCGTTGCTTCACATGTAGTATTTATCAAGTGCAGATTTTGACAACCAAAAGCAAGCCCCTGAATTTAGAGTTTCTGTCATTCCTGAAGCAAATATCAGTTTAGATTTCAAGGATTTCCTTCTTACATGCCAGTAACTAGCTAGGTGAGCCTTTCACCTCAAGAAAAGCAAGCGGGCAGCCTGGAATTTCATGCCCTGTTTTTCATGACCTCCGCCGGTGTAGGTCACAGTGGAAAAGGGCAATCGCTACTTGTAGGAGTTTATAAGGAGTTTGAAAAGTAAGAGTTATAGGAGCCTCCAGCTGGATGGTATGAATGCTTTCCATAGTAAAAGAGAGGAAGAAGGAGGGGAAACCCTGACAGCAAACAACGTCAAGACCAACTGTCTACCACGGTCTCTTGGGGAAGAGTAAACTGTTTGTGTCCAGGGTCGGGCGACAGTCGTGGGGAAAGGGGAGGGAGGGCCAGCAGGCTTATTGGAGTTTAGTCAGAGAGGGAAAGGGGAGCTTCAAGGCTGGCTCAAGTTTCTCTCTTGACTCCACACACACACACACACACACACCTATTGTCCCGGCGTTTCCGCGACTGTAGATTGAGGCCTGACCATCCACAGGAAGGTAAACAAGCTCTTATCAGTGCTCTGCAGGGGCCTGCACTGTCCCCTGGCCTCTCACCCCTGCACACTACACATTACACACTCCATACAACACACAAGCTTCCTGACCATCTCACCTCTGCCGTCTTTGTCCTGAAATTCTATTTAAAAAAAAAAAAAAAAAGACAAAAAGAAAAAAATGCTGATTAGTCTTGTCAGTTTAATAGTTTAAACTTGCGTCTGTGCGCCAAGTCCTGCTTTCCAATGTTTGCTGGAGAGGAACTGAGGATGTGATAGCTGATCTGGAGACAGCCTGTCTTCACACTAGCTCTGTTTACACCTCTGGGAGCCATTCATCCGTCTTCTCATCGTTGTCGGAGGCGAGCGGAACATCAACTCCAACAGCTGCATTGCTTCCCCGCCTCACTTTATGCCTTGTCTGCTGCTACCATTAAACCTTTCCAAATTGTTCTCTTCAAATGATCATGAATGTATGCACTGTGATTATTTGGAGAAAAAAAAATAAAGAAGAACCCCAGCAACTCTAGTCATAAAGATATTTTTGTTTATGCTAATTTTTCACAGATTTTGTCAGGTGATCTGTTATATTGCAGGCCCCATCAGTTAGTGGATAGCATGTCTCATGTACTCACTTGTGTGATTTGAATTTCCCCTAGTATACTGAAAGATTGCAAGCAAAACACAATTCATCATCCAAGAGTTAATTGGTGGATGGACTAATTTAGCCAGTTTCATGCTAACTGTGTGCAACCGGAGCAGACTGAAGCATGAGATTCAGTGCACAGTGGCTGCTCCCAATCATTCGAGATTGATGTAGCTTTTGCGCGGCATATTCTTCATGCAGTTCCAGCAGATATTAACTTGTTTTTTTTGTTTTTTTCTTCGCCTGTAAATATTAATGATTTCCGACTTGACAGCAAGCATAGTAATGAAGGCTCTGAAATTTTCAAAACATAATTAAAGAAAGTGAGCGCACAGAAACCACCAGTGTGTATTACAGAGAGCTTATTTTGCCTCCAAGAACATAAAGTTTTGAATCCTCTCATAGAAAGATCTATGGGACACGTTCAAGTTTAAGATTTAATTTTTACTGTTTAATTAATGCAAGTGTCAGAACAAGAAGGAGAGTTCTTTAATTCTCACAACTTTATTCCCTGCAGCATCTATGAAAATGTGAGTAACCAGATCTTGCCTGTTTGATATGTTGAAGTTTATAGGCTATAAGCTGAGACTGAGAGTACATCAAGGCTTTTTCTTTGGTTTCTGTATCCTTTTTTTATATATATCTCAGAAACATGAGCATAAAAGGCCCTGTGTCCAAACAGAGTGAATGCTGTGTCATAATACCAATCTTCCACACACAGAAATACATCAGAAAAAGATTTCAGCTCTCCAAACACAGATCAGCCAGCGAGGTACCTGAATCAACAGGAAAACTACCCACCCAGCACTTGATTCAAAGGCTCTGCCATTATACAACACAGAGCTGCACAATGTACTCTACTAAGAGTGGAGAAAGGTGTTTGTCAGCGGCAGCTGGTGGAAATATTTTGAAGCATGAAAGTGTGAATCCCATAGAACACGGGTAGCCTGAAAGCATGCACTTTGGGGGGACATTCTTGAAAAATAATAAGCCTTTAAATGGTGACTTTTGGTGAGTTTTATGGACAGAAATACGCTTGAGGGCTTCCTGTCAAAAATAGTTATCTATTCTGTGGTTGATGGGGGGGAAGGACCACAATATTTTCCTAAAGCTTACCACGAAGTTCAAGAGCCTAAACATGAAAGATAATTGGTAAAACTGAGTGCATTTTTATGCCAACTTTTACTTTCACATAGGACGTGCATCTAAGCCTCCCGCACTAGACACTCATTCAACACAGCGTGCTCCCTCTGAGCCCACACTTTGTTCTTTCTAACTTCCTCATCTAACTTTTTAAAGCCTCTCTGTCAGAAAATCCCAAAGGGAAACCACTTCCACAAGTGAAAGGCATTAAAAGTCAGAAACTTAAAATTCTAGGACTAACTTGACGAAGTGATTGGTGCTGCTGGGCGCACAAGTTTTTTGCTTCTGCCCTAATAATAATAACAATAATAATAATAATGAACTGAAAACTGAAGCAGTGGGCTTTTCAGTGTCCTGAGTTCTGCATTCAGATCAGATACTTGAAACCCGATGTCAGCAGTGAGCACTGCGTCTGACTCAGAGCACTAAAAAAAATAATAATAATGATCTGCTTAATAGGAGAAGCTGCCCGTTACATCTGATTAAAAAGAAAATGTCAAGTTCTTTTGTACAACTGAGTTGCATGTGTTCTTTTTTTTTCTCAAAATTTCATCCAAACCAGAAGAAAGTACACGGAGTCTTTGTTCATGCAAAAACTTCACATTAAGCACTTCAGGACATTTCAGCTGAGAACATTTTTGTTCAATAATAAAAGTATTTGCTCTTAAAAAGCAACTTTGACTAAATAGCGTCCATGGGTTGCAAGTGAGCTGAACTACCAACAGTTTTTCTTTTGAAATTACTCTGCAGTGCCATTTTGAATGAGATAAAGAGAAAACAAACAAATTGTTGTGTATCAAGAACTTAAAAGAATGCACCGATCAAAAAAAAAAAAGGGTACTTGAGCACTGCATTTAGTTTTTACTTTTAAGAAAGAAACAAACAAACAAACAAAGAGGAACAAATGTGATTTATATGTGAAACTGCATCCTTGAACATCCTTAAATATCTTGATGACCAGTAAAAAAACATCTGGGAAGAAAACAGAAGAGAGGAACACAGTGTTGCGAAGCTTCCCCGCATTGCTTTCTGTATTCAAACAGAGGAAAAGCAAAGCAGTCAGAAATGGATTGTTATTTGGGAGGGGCATAACATTGTAGGAGATTGAAATCGGTCTGAGGCAGCGACAAGTGGTCGCGTCTCCCTGCCACCCAGTCTGACTGCAGGCAGAGCTGGCTCACTCGAGTAAAACAGGGGAAGTGCACTGTTTTGACTCTCAAAGCCATTTTTAACATGACTTTTTTTTTTCTACTACAGCATGACTTCTGAGAAACCTCAGTCATCTCTTTTCAGTCTACTTTTTTCTGACGTTTCTCTGACAGCCAGCTCATTTCTCTTTTTTTGTCAGTAGCGTTATTACTTGAAGCTAATTACCATTTTTTTTTCATTTTCAGACAAATAATTTCACTCAGCCTTCATATCAGACGCTCTTCACCCACCCCCCCACCACACCCCCCAATGTATTTACTTCTCGTCTCTCAAATCTTTCCTCTGAACAACTTATCTGCTGTTTGACAGTCACACAGATTTGACCTCCCACTCCCTCACTGTCTCCATGAATTGGCCTTTAAGAATCTTGTTATCTCTGTTTGTGTTTCTGTCTGTCTAGCTCTGCGTCCCTCTTTAAGATCCATTTTTCAGAAGGTTCTCTCCCCTCCTCCTCCTCCTCCTCCTCCAGCAGCTCACTAATCACTTTTGTACTTTTCCCTCAGACCGTGGCGGGAGACTTAGAGGTTGGCAAAAGTGCAGCAGGAGGTCTGGCAGTTAACATCATGAAGCCTGAATCCCACTGGGAAAGCTGTTGCAGCAGGGGGCATATTCAACACTATTTCCCTGCCAGGAAATGCCGCACACATAGTGGATAAAAATCACAAAGACTTCACTCAGACGCAAAGATAATTGTTAATGTGTCCAACTGGCCCAGCCAGCTTATATGATAGCGGTTATTGTGCTTGGTCTGAAAGTTATCTAAGAGGTTAGCATACAACTGCTTCACATGTAATAAGCTGCCGGTGCCAATTGAAATCGCGCACTTGCACTTACTATTTCTGAGGGCGTACATGAGCTCACACTGTCAGGTTACCATCATCACAGTTATGATGGTTAGAAAGTTGGATGGGCATTTTTACGCCCTCGCTGGTCGCCATCTTGTCCTGGTAGCCGAGGCGCTGGGTCAAATTCGCTTTCAGAAAACTTGCAGCATGGTTTTGCTCAAAAAGCTCCCCCCAAACAAAAGAAGAGTGTTTAGACACACGAGGAGAGAACTTTTGGTCTGAATTAACGATGAACAAGCACATCGCCTGCGTGGAATGCTGCCAAGGGGAAAACATCTCCTTGCTAAATTTTCGTGAAAATTCTTACATGAATTTTCTTCTTTGACACAAATAATAAGTCTGGTTTCAGTGGATTAAACTTATCCACGCGGCATTCCCAACAGGCGCAGTAGAAAGAATCATTAGTCAATGAGGTAATCCCAGTTTGCTTTTGTATACTACATTTGGGTGTTTACTTGAGGTGTAAAGGTTAACCAATATGAATATAAGTTTGATTTTTAACAATAAAAATGTAACTTCTTTAATACATGGTCTCCTGAATTGTCCAATAGACACGTCAATAGCCTAAGCAAAGGTTTTTGTTGTAAAGTGAGCTTTTGGTGTTGGCATCAGAGTAACACGGCAGCACAGAGTTGGTCCGCACCATTCGCAAGTAAGCGAAGTCTGCACACCATGTAAAAAGCCCACTGGCCACCAAATGACCTTCTCAGATCTAGCAGGGACCGCATTTGCTAGGAAAGTAGAAACTTACATCAATTTACTATCAAATCTGACATCTGGAAACCATTTAGATTTCCAAGGACGAGAGGAATTCTGGAGAAAAATCTGTTGCGAATCCATTAAGCACACTAAAAACAGCTGTATGTTCCTGTGATGAGGTGTTAAGGGGAATTCCTGTGCACTTAAGATAAGGACACAGACAATGAAGACTTTCTTGAAACCAAACCTACAAGTTCAAATGGCATATTGGCCACTTTTGCCTGATTTCTTGACAGAAGGAAGGTGACAACTTCTGTGACAGGTGAAAGTTCATGCACTGAGGTATTGTAGCTACGGTAAAAGACACCAACAAAATAGACAACTGTTTGGCATACATGGCCAAAGTAAAGAAGGAAAAATTAAATCAAGTGAGAATCATAAGATGAATTGTGATCCCCTCGTTATTTAAGTAAGTTGCAACTGGCCTAATTATCATTTCGTGAAGCTTCAGCTGAAGATTACAATGACTATTCATAGTTTATTAAAGCTAATAGCCTATGCCACCCTTCCATGTAATACATTATTTCATAACATATTGTCAGCTAACTTCCAGATATATCAGGCCACATTTGGCCACATATCTGTTAGACATGACCTAATTCTTCCCAATTATTGGGTAAAACAAGGCCCCAACAGCAGTTGCTGTGGCCAAAAGTCAAAACTACCTTCAGAAATTTGGACCAAAACTTGCTCATACTGAACTGGTCTGACTCCAGTTTGGCTGCAGTTTTGAAAACTTTGAGACAAGTCTGGCCCACGTAGCACTTCCCTGTAAATAAGCACTAAAAGTATTCCAGATTGATGTGTAAGCTGTGAATGTGTCCAAATATATGATCAAGGAAGCAACTTTTTTTTTTTTTTACAAATAAATGCACCAATAACACACAACAGACTAAACTGCACAGCAGAGCACATAGCTCTTGTCCTGCTATTACAACTTCTTATTGTTGTTGTTGGTGGTGGTGGTGGTTTTTATTTCAAACCAAAATGTTTGTCAGGTGAAATGTTACAGTTTAGCAGCTGTTTCAAATGCATTAGCTAAGTGTTTTAGCAGCCAGCCACTCGTCCACAGCATTGCTACTACATACTAATGCTAAATGCATGCTGAATGCATGATTATGCAAGTTTTACATGCAGCAACTTGGGGATTTTTTTTTTCCTTTTTTTCATGGCTATTGTATGTCAGGTTGCAGCTGCATGTTTGGAAAACTTTGTCTTTTCATCACTCCGTTTACAGTGCTGGCACACAGGTGAGGTCTTCTGCTGAATTCCTTTTAACAGCCAACGTGTACTGAAGCGATTCACGGTTATCAGTGAATGAGACCACTGTCTGCTGGTCGCCAAAAAGGTTGTACATTTTTTTTTACATTTAAACAGTGCAATAAAAATTCAAACATGCTGTATAAAAAAAAATCAGCAAACACCTGTCTGTCTATATTTATTCCTTTTAAATTTTGTTTTTTCATAAGGCTTTGCCTTTCTTTGACCATCTTATGTAATTTCTGTGCACAAAAAAGATCTCCAAGGCTACACGGCCCAACATTTTACATGGAAGGCCACACTATCCCACCTGAAACTCTTCAACTGAAGCCCAGCCTTTTTTCTCCTTGTACTCAGTGACATCACCATGCAGCACAGTTGCATAATATCTCCCTAGCGGGTGCCTTGGCACCCTCCTAACAAACAATAAACACCTGCATTTCATTGGTCATTGGGCCGGCCTTTCAGGAGGAATGGGGGGGTCGGTAAGAAATAGAAGTCAGACTGTAATAAAAAAATTTAAAAAAAATTATATATGAATGCTTATATACCCAAAGTAGTAAATCCTCTAAACAAAATGATGTACTAGTAAGAGAGCATCATATAGCCTCTTTCAAAGGATTCAGCTGATGCAACATTGAGGAAAAAAACATTCTACAGCTGTAAAAGCATCATTGTTCATCTAGTTTCATGAAGACAAACAGATGTCCCAAGTGAAACAACTAAAGGGAATCAGATGTATTGTGGAAGCACGAATGCTCAGACAGAAACGCCAAGGCTGGATCATGTAAGATGTTCAAAACAAAAAGCAACATTTTTGCCAAAATTAACCTCACAGGGAGGCAGAGTTGTGAAACTAAGACCTGTCTATGTTTGTTTTGTTAGACAGAGGTCTGCTCAGAGAATATAGATGAGCTGCAAACAGAGAGACGCCTGAGACTTAACAATCATGTTGCACCATGAAAAAAGCAACACAGACATAGGCTGGCCTTTACTTTGTAGATAATCCTGAACTGATGGGAAAAAAATAAAACTAAATTCCCTCACATCTCAACTGTTTTTTCTAATCACTTTGTAGAACTATATGTGTTTCTAGGATTATGTTGCCTGTAGCTTTAAAAAAGACGGATGCGGAGAATGCGTTAGACATCACTGTGGTCTCAGTGGCGTGACAAAATAACCTCTGTTTTACTCTGATTTAACCAGAAACATCTGTGAGCCATTAAGCGTATCACATCCAGAAAAGGGCTGATAAATTTTGATGAATTAGTTAAACGGCCTCATTTCAATTGAAGTCACCGTCTCTGCTGGAGCGATATTGATAATATTTTCAGTATTAGAACATTTCAGCGGTGCAGCAGCGCATTGATGAGCCTTGGGGAACAACAAGGAGGTCTAAGCTCTCATCTGTTCCCTCTTCATGTAAATGTCGGGGATTCATTACTTTTAGGAACTGGCATTTCAAGCAAAAATGCTGTTTAAAATCATCAGGGATTATTCAATGATTTTTTTTTTTCAAATGCTCCAAAAAAAACAAACACAGTTTCAACGATCTTCTCACAGCATCAAAACATACATGCCAAAACATATTTAAAAGCCTTACAGAGACGCTTCACTAACGCATAAAGAACTTACAATGAAAATGAAAACAGTCTGTTAAGGCTAGATGTCTTGGGAGAGTTAAGTCTGGGAAATAACCGTGTTTTCATCAGCAGGGTTATCTCAGTTTGGCTTTGTGAACTGTTTAGAAGAGCTGTAAAGATGAACTGCTATGAGTCAGAATGTGATTAACATAAAAAAAAAAAAATGTTATTACCCGTGAATCAAATAAAAATAATAAATGAATGATTAACAAAAACAACTCCCCAATAACTCAGTTTAATGCTGCTTAAAAGCTTTTGCAACAGATCGTACACAGTTATTGATTTTCACGTTGGCATCAGAGTTATGTAAGAGTTTGGTCAATTCCCCATTTTACCTCCCAGTGCCCAGTAGTGCTGCCCCAGTTCTTTTTGGTTTTTACATGAAAGGGAAGAGCTGAGGTTAATGGCTGAACAGCTCTCCAAACTGAGGTCTTTCAGGCCCACACTTCAAGCAGAGTACGGGGGACAGCAAAGCATGATGGGAAACCAAGAAAAGAAATATCAATAGTAAGTTTAAGAATTCCTTTATTAGTCCTTTTTTTAGTGGGCAGCAAAAACATTTAGGAAAAATAAAGAGGGAAGAAAAAATGAAAAAAGTTGAAATGGATTATAAAATTATGAAAACAATTGTTTTTATGTTACATTCAGATTTGTGTCAAGCTTTTTTTGGACTTTTGACTCCACAGCAGACAGTTGTCCTCATCATGGACCCATTTTCCAACACTCATTATTATTATTAATCAAATCTCATTAGCAAGGCTCTTTAGACTTCCACATTTGAGTCATGGGAGTGACACCATTTTTTTAGGACAATATTTCTACCCCTCCTACTCAGATATCTATCGAGAAGTATAGAAGGGTGTAGGCGTAGAAAAAAGGAGGTAGGTGAAGGGCTAAGGGTAGTAATTTTAACAGGAAGCTGGGTCTGTCACAATATAATAAATGTATTTATACAAGACTAACATGTAACATATTACCTACAATTATATTTTCTCAGCAAAGCTACCTTTTAGTCTTGTCAGATTTTGACTGTACAGCTCCAGAAAAGTATGTTAGTAGCAGCTGCTACCCTGTATATATTCATCATTAAACCAACAAGAGTCAAGTGCACGTCATTTGCTATGCGCCTGTTTCCCGTTGACATGGCAACTGCAGCAACATCATGCATTTAATTCAACTTGTTAAAAAGGAGTTGAGTAGTAAACTATCAGCCGGAAGTTGTAGTAGTACCTACAACATCCGGCTGATAGTTTATTGTCTTTGCATCGTTTAATTGCCACACAGCTCAGGTTGTATTCCTTTTCACAGCCAAAAGGATCAGAAGCTTAAATGAGGGCTGTTGTTTGCTTGCATCTTCATATCTTATTATTGTTTCTGCATTTTAATGGTTTAGCCCTTTGCAAAAGAAAAAAAAAAGGGGGTGGGGGCGGGTGTTTCTGCAACATCACTCCAAGTTTGACGGTAGCCCAACATTCAACCACGCTTCAGACATTATTGGAAGAATTCTCATGTGAAAGATCTGATATGGTGGTCAAACAAAAAAAGATTAAATAAAGCTAAAGCACCACTCAGCTCAAGCAAAACACAATATACCACAGATTTTTTGCCAAGTATGTCAAGGGATTTGTGGTAGGCTGCAGGCTATTTTTGATTTACTTTCACCTTTTCAGAGTTTACTTCTTCTTTTGAGTTGATTTCCCATCATATCTGCTCCCAGAGCCGCTTGAAGCTGACCAGGATTCCATCAAATAAGCAGACCTTGAAATACATGAAGTTGACACTTTTTTTTTTTTCCTTTTCACATTTCTACAGTCAACATCAGAGTGGAAATTTGTTGTCTCCATCCTGTGTGCTGGAGTGTGTTGTCACAACTCATGTTTGCGCCTGATTTGTTGAAAAGAAAAGTAGTCCAAAGCCCAGGAGACGACGTTGGACAACATGACTAATTCATGTGGCAATACTGGACAAATACAAAATGACGAATACACAGTATGCGAGACACGGGAACTCATGCATGTCGCACCAATGTTTTAAATAATGCTTCAAACAACCAGTACACAGGGTCACAGTGTGCTGCTGAGAATAGTGCCGCAGCTCCCTCTGGGTTTCCTCCTAAAGCTGGATCCAGTAGATGCACAAAGAAGAGGAAAGTCAAGATTCTCAGAGTCCCATTTAAGAAAGGAAAGAAATACAGATAGTGATTACAAAACTCTGCATGTCAAAGGCAATTAAAGCTGATCTAAACGGCTCCTTAAAGGCTCCACGATGGACTGATCCCCTGCAGCAGAAGCTGCGTAAAGGTCGACTCGCCACAGATCTGCCAGCTGGCCGAAATACACCCCTTCACCCCCACCGCCGGCACCCCTGCTGAGAGGGTGCTTAGTACTTCAAGCAATATTGTGAGTTTGTCATCCAGTAGGTCAGTACTGAAGCCTGAATCGGTAATAGACTTTTTTTTTTTTTCCTTTCTTCTTCCACATAATCTTAACAGCAGTGTATGCTTGCCAGGGCAATTTCATCTGAATCAAAAGACATGCTGGAAATGCCACTTTATTTTTTTTATGTTTGCATGTTTATAGACCTGCAGTATGACATATAGCATCAGTCCAACTAAAGTGTTTATTTCCCCCTTTCGAGCAGAGCCTGATAAATGAAAGCGGACAAGTTTCTTCTGGTGACAGTTAATGGCAAAACTGCATTAACTAGCAGCGGGGTGCATTATGTTTTTACTTCCGATATTTGCAATCTGTGCTTCACATTAAGAGCCAGCTTTGAAGAGAACTTAGAATGGAAAGAGTGACCATTTAAAAAAAAAAAAATCATTTTAACTCGTCCGAAATGAGTGCAACCAGATGCAATTTTATGCCACTGCTGAAACCTCTGAATAATGTATTTGTAATAATGAGTCCTGCCTAATGCACTTTTCATATAAAACTTTTGCCATGTTTTTTTTAAAGAAATATAATCATGCATTTACTCTTTAGGCCTGTTGTATTGACTGAAAGCCAAGCCGCCATGTGTTTTAGGGAGGTGAACCTCCAACACCCAGTAGCAGCGCTGCAGAGCGCAGTTAGGCTAGTGCCAGGCTGGATTATGGCCTGAGGGAACAGGGAGGGTTTCTGAGCCGTTCACCACCTTGTGGGGATTATAGGTTTTAATTTGTTACGGGCCGCCGGCCGCATGCATCTACTGTGCACGTGGGATAACATAAAATCTATCAGCATCCCACATGTTTTCATATGTCTTGTGCCTTAATTTAAAGAAAATAATCTTTAACCACTGAACCTTAATAACTTTACAAACAAATGTTTCTCGGAGAGAAGTGATGGTTCGAGAGTCTAAATATCACTTGAAGCTACACTGGTTTTAGATGCCTGATATCACAACCATCCTTCTTTTCTAGTGGATTTCTGTGTGTACACATAATATTCTATTTGCTGTAGGGATATTTGTACATAGCCATCCTCTGCAGACAGAAGGGGGAAGAAAAAAAACCTACAGGAGCATAAAATGCTCTTTTATGTCTAGAGAATAAGATGACATCAGAGCTCAAGATAGAATAAGATTCATATCTGCCTTTGACTTGAGTTTGACAGAACTACTCCCTGAGGCTTGAAATCTTCCAAATATATTGACCTGGTAGCTGCAGTCTTTCAATAAAAGCAGGACTTTAGCAGGAAAGTCAGTCAACATCAGCTCTAAATGTTGAAAAACGAACATAAGCTTGGTAGACTTACCCGAGGCTGCCATGGCGATGCACAGAAGCAGGGCAAGCCGTGTCATGTAACCCTCCATCTCAGAAAGTTTTTAGGAAACAAGCCCGAATCTCAGTGTCTGGGGATGAAGATGCTTGAGTAGCAGCTGAAGTGTCTGTCAGCTGAACAGCAATGACTGTGACGGTGAGAGAGCAGACAATTAAAGCCTTGAGGGGTTGTGAGGTCAACAGAGAAGAAGCCTGGAACCAGGGAGGAAGCGTCTGTGTCACGGCAAGGTTAAAACAAATTCACTCTGATGCCAGTTAACCAGAACTGATGATTAATATTAACAATAAAAGTGCATTTATCTCCTTGTAAATATCTCAAATTCTTTCCAACTGAACAATACGGGCCATTGGTCATTTCTGCAACAGGAACTTAGGGCAGAGGCAATCCTGCAATATTTCTGATCCTCTTCCTGATGCACAATCGGGGTTCAAACCCAGAGGTTATCTGGTGGTCAGTGAGCTGCTCCAGGAAGCAGAACTGCATCACTTTCTTTAAATAATACCACAATGCTGGGATCAGATAAGCTGGAGACTGCTCTTGTTGTATCAGTCATATAGGAGGAAAGGAAGAGCCAGTGTAAACTGTTTATAAAGTTCCAAAGGAAAACATTGTGACAGAAAAATGAATTTCCTCTCGTGGTAGAACCGTTTAAAAACCAGTAGCAGCACATGAGGGATGTTTTACAGGGCTTTGCTGGTGAAATAAGAAGAATTAGCCTGATAATACATTTTTAATTAATTGATTTGTTTGTTTTCTGCCGAAGTAGTGATGGGGATACACAGATATGCCCTAAACCCAGCTGCCCACCTTGTAGTCAATACTTCTTTGTGTGCAAAAGTTCAATATTGGGCAACATCGAGGCAGTTTGACCCAGGTTAATCTTTACGAACCCAGCTTAGAGCGGGTTTGCTTGACAGTCAAAGGGGGGAAAAAATATTGGCGACTGCCCTCTAGGCTTTCAGGAAAATAAAACAGTCCACGCATCTCTGAGCGGTAGAGAGAGAAAACGAAATTCAGAGTCACAACTTACTTTGGAAGTAGGCGACTGTCTTGAATGGTGGAGCTGTGCTGTATAATCCACGGGCGAGGATGTGGCCGCATTCAGCAGTGTGACGATGCGTGGACTTTCCAAAGTTTTGTGCTGTCTGGGCGGCGCACATTGACTTTTTGTACCCCTCCCACAGGATACTTTTTTCTTTTTTTTTTCACACTGCTGCTTCTGACACAGCACAGTCAATCCATATAAATGTTGACTCAGTAAGATATTAGAGCTCCAAAAAGTTTTTTATTGCACGTCCCATGTCACTTAACATGAGGGTGACAAAGGCGAGGCCCGCGGGCCACATCCGGCCCGCCGCCGCGTCCCATCTGCCCCGTAACAGAAGATTTAACAACAAAAATTTGCTAAGTTCTGTCTAAACTCGTGATTCTTGTGAAAGTTACTTTTTACTAACAAAAAGATGAATGTTGCAAAAAAAAAAAGGGTTGGGGTTGGGGGGGGGGGGGGGGGGGGGGGGGGGGGGGGGGGGGGGGGGGGGGGGGGGGGGGGGGGGGGGG
>JBAMYA010000004.1:6894959-6924613 GCA_037176975.1 Arrhamphus sclerolepis | reverse complement strand
TAAATAAAACATCATGAATAAAAGACAAAACAGTCCAAAGGACATAAAATGTTTAAAATAATAAAATTAAATAAATTTAAACACAATAAAAGACATAAAACAAGTGAAAATAACAGTCATGTTATTTGTGTTATTTTATAAACGTTAGTGAAAAACAAAATGCTGGTAAGAGTCAGCCCCTCCCCCCTCCAAAATGAGTATTTAGATGTAATGAGTATTTAAGAGTTGAAATAACAAACCTAAGTTCCTGTAGTCACATGTATGTACAGATGTGTGTCTGTACGTACATGTAGGGGAGAACAGGGTTGGTTGTCACACTTTTTACTCTAGTTTGAATTGCTCATCATCAAAACATCTTTCAATAGTCATTTCTACATTAAATTGAAGCTTAAGGTGTTGGCTTTAAATTCGTATCCCTCTCATTTTCCAACTCATTGTAACAAAGAGGTAATTAACTGTCAAAGACACTGACACATTGTGACAACAACCCCATCAAGGGGAAAGTTGTCACACACTATGGGGTTGTTTGTCAGTGAAAATGTATGTATTTATCTTTTTTTTTTTTAAGGGAAAGAAGGCGGAACTAAATTTGAACGTTCAATTGCATTGACAAGTTGACTAATACATAACTTAATGCATCACAAAATGAACAAGGAACTTGAACAGGAAACATGTTTAGACCAGCCTACTGTATATAACAACATAAGGAACAAAACATATAGACTTAGCAATAATAGACTACACAACTAGTCTACATGCATTCTCTGTCGGAGTGACGGCAACTGTGGGGTCTTTGTAGCCAACTAAGCAGAGCTTGTGTGCCCAGTGGTTGTACGTCCAACACTTCTCCCACACCTCCCCTGAACGGAGAACGTTTCCATACACACCAACACAAAAACAATCCTCTTCATCTGATGAAGACTCCTCCTCCTTCTCCTGTCTCTTTCTCCTCCATTTCTTCTTCGTGCTGGCTACCTTTTCCAGCACTGGGATGATCACATGTGACGACCAGCCCCTAACTGGAATTACTTGCTAGCATCAAGGCTAATAACAATGTAACAACTAGTTAGCTAGCTAAAAACAAACTATAGCATACCCCTCACACTTTTTAGTGGTAACAATTGTTTTGTTATAAACTCATTGTGTAAAGGCCTCTAAGAAAAATACTGAGGAGCTGAATATTTACAAAAAAAAAAAAAAGAAAAGAAAAAGTCCTCTTACCTCAAGTTCAGTTGTCTTACTCCAGAGAAGACTATGTATGAGCTCTGATCCCAATCCCATAAATTTCCATATCACAATTTGAGAAACAGCACCCTCTGGTGGCGAGATATGAGTGCGACAACCAACCCCGTTTTCCCCTACGGATTCATGTCTGTCCATACAGGTGTGTACAGGTATGTATGAATGTACCTGTGTGCGTCTGTACATATACAAATGTGCATGCAGTACCATTTAAAAGGAGAAATAATTTGAAAGAACCAAGCAGTCAAGAAGTATTAGAATGATAGATCAGTGCCACATCTGGACGGATGTGAGTGTGAGCAGGGCATCAATAACAGTTGTTCTAGAGGGACACTGTAAAATAAAAACAAAAGAAGCAGATGATTTGGATACTTTCATGATGACAATAAACTTATACAAGAATGGGACTATCATGGCACAGGGGAACCTCCATCTGTTCAAGTTAGACTTCCTCCTTATACAGTGGGGAGAAAAAGTATTTAGTCAACCATCAATTGTGCAAGTTCTCCCTCTTAAAAAGACGAGAGAGGCCTGTAACTTTCACCATAGGTACACTTCAACTATGAGAGACAAAATGAGAAGAAAAATCCAGAAAATCACATTAGCTGATTTTTAAAGAATTTATTTGCAAATGATAGTGGGAAATAAGTATTTGTTATTTGTTACAAATAAATGAGTAAGTAAATGAATAAATAAATAAATAAATGTGTATATATATGTGGGAGACAAAAAAAATATGCATGTAAACATTATTAAAGCGATAATGACATCATTTCAATATGAGGCCTTGATTAAGAATAATATATAATAGTTTACATAGTTACTTCAGCCCAGATGGGTCAAATGTGGACAAAGAATTTCCCCACAGGGATTAACAATAGTAAATCAAAATAAATAAATCAACATCCAGATCAACACAGTGGAGACAAAACCACCCCTGCCCCACCCACATCATACCCCAACAAGACCCCACCAAGGCAACCATGATCCACCTCAACCCAGACCCCACCCCAACTACAGTGACAAGAGCCACACTCTGGCCCACTGAGATTGTGCCCAGATGGTCCCTAGAGCAGCAGAATCAAACTTAAGAACACAATGAGTTGAGGGACATTCAACAGATGTTAAGCCTGCTTTCTCTCATCTGATTTGACAGGTACCACAACTGACACTATATGAAATATTATTAGGGTATTTCTTGTTATCATACAGTTACAAAAAAATACATTGCATATAAATCTTAATTATCCAAAAAACTTTTCCTGAATTGTTACCTTTTATAATATGTCATGCAGATATTGTTAAATTACTTTCTTTGACTTAGTATTTTATCTCATTCTGTGATAAAGGCTATCACAGATATCAAATGTTGAATTGTTATATAGCCGTGGATAAAATTATAGTGATGTTTAGGTGTGAAATAATAAAAGTAAACAAAAACAATTAATGATAATAAAATATATGATTTGTTTTCATTTAAATAGATACAGTGGGATGACTGCAACAGGTGGTTCCGTTGCTCATGTCTGTCCATGGAAAGCGAGGACATAGAGGATGCCAAGGACAACAGCTGGAAATGTCCCTTATCAACCTTATGTTGATGTTATATATTTTTTTTCTTTATGTAACAATAAAATTGTGTTATTGTAGCCCTACTAGTGTTGCATCATGTTACTCCACCTCTTGTTTTTACATTTTGAAATCTGTTCAGAATTTAAAAAAAAAAAATTATATGTAAATATTAGCATTTTAGCTCAATAGCTTCCAGGTCATGTCGTCAATTGACTCAAAATCAGTGTTGGATCATAGTTCTCCACTGGCTGCATGAGATACTCCTCTTGTTTTTTATATTTAAAATCTGTTCATAATTTCTAACTGAGACAAGCATCAGGAGAGCAGCTGGCATGGAGGCGAGGACATCAGTTTTAAGGTATAAATCGACATTAAAATAGGTCAATTGATGTTTAAAAAGCCCAATTTTTTTTTGCCACCAACCATCATGGCACTAAAGTTTCACTCTCGTAATTTTCTGAAACTTGGCAGCCCTGCAAGAAATGGAAAAATTACAATGTTTCTTTCATTAAAGACAAAAACAAGATGCTCTTTCCATTTTAACACAACTGACTTGATAATGTCTCAAAACTGTACATATAGAGTGCATACGTTATTCTTTTAAAAGTGCAATTTTTTATAACATTAATAAGATATAACTATGTAACCGATGTACCTGTAACAAACTAAAATCTCTTGAAACTTTAATTTTATACAGCTATCTCAGTCTTAGTAGAATAGTGTTAAAGACTAAATATATTCAGCTTTTGCTCCAGTTTCTAAAAATTAACAGACTAACTGTAATGTTGTTTGGGGGAGTTTCTGTGTGTAAGCCCTGCCTCAGAGATTTTCAAAACAAATATTAAAAAATAATTAAAAAAAATAAAAGGGGGATTCGATTGAGTCACCTATTTACTTGATCAGCAAGAGAATGTTCAGACCATTGACAGGTGCCTCCAGGTTTTTCTGGTTAACAACCATTCACTCATTTTCTCAGTTTCTCTACAGGACATTTCTTCTATGGAAAGGTTATCTGGCTCGTTAGCAGATCAACTGACTATTTCATCTAAATTCAACGACATAAAAACAATCATTTATTTTCCACAGTTCTACTGTCTTGTAAGAGCGAGAACGAACAAAGTCTGCTCTGAAGATATTTACTGATTCCTGTTAAAATCAATCCAGTGATCTGCTTGTATTCTTATCATCTACAATAAAATAATGCCATCCGGATATTCTATTAGGATTTTAGTTAGCTTTCTTTATTTTTGGTACCATACCATATTATTATGGTCAACAACAGTTTCCCTCTATCTTATTGTTTCCTAGATAAGTTTGGATCGAGCTTCTTCAAAGGGGCCAATACATTTTTTTTTCTCCCAGGAATCTATTATTATCATCACTATTATTAAATGAAAATTTTCAAATAAATGAATAATTCAAACATTTATTTAAAAAGAGATTCTCCTTTCATACCTAAAGGCACTGGTAGTGGTACTTCCAATTCACTAGAATGAGGTTCTTCATTGTAAAGCCCTTCGGGGAACTTTAGTTTGTAATGTGATACATAAATAAACCTCATATTGACCTTGATATGTTTTCCACAGAACTGTGTAACACAAAGTAGAAGTGATGCGAGGAAACCGACAGCAACCTTATTAAAGAAGTGAATAGAAAACAAAGAAACATCTTCAACATTTTATTAAAAGCACAAGGGGACATCTGTGTCCTCAAAAGGAACATAAATACAAAATAAATTTATATATACAAATTATGGCAATGACAAAAGCGTACCAGATACTTTCTAAAAATGTTAATTCACGAAAAGACATAAAAGGAATATATTAACTGCAGCTCCCAATATGTTGATTATCGAGATGAACCAAATATTACATGTTCCATCCTTCTTCACAAATTAAAATATCTAAGATTTATATAAGCTTTAAAGTACAAATGTGAGGTATGCACTACTCTTGAAGAAAAATTGACAAATAATTTCAGTACCATTATTATTATTACTATTAAATAGCTTTTTTTTTGTACAGATAATCTTTTTCAAGCTCTTGGACATTTTAAGCTTCTATTTGTTGTATGTATAGTACCTCTTGTCAGCTTTTGTAACAGAAAAATTATAGCGAAAACTATACTTGGCTCTACTGTTCCTGATTTTGTCAGAGCGCTTCAAACTATTAAGTGATTTACAAAAAAAAATTCAACAACATTAGCAAAAAGTGTCTAGACGCGTCAGACTTGAAACACAACGTCATCATTAATATTCAAAAATGGGATTTGCCTTTCAAAGCCCAGCAGACTGCATCCTTTATTTCAGAGAGGTAATAAAATGTTTTCACCACAGAGAGGCAGTATACTAGCAACACAAACTAGAGTTAATGTATTAGATTCTTCAAAATGTCACACGTGAGTCTCATCTGTCCAGTTGAGGTGAAAACGATAGCAGAAATCAGTGGTTAGCTCTCAGTTCTTCCCAACATTATGGGCAACTGATAAAATTACTTTCAAAGTCAAGCAGGAAAACTAAAGCTTCAACTATCACGCAACTCTGATCTTTACGTATAAAACAAGCAGACATTGCGTATCATTTTCTCAGTAAATCTTGGTTTCTGCATACTGTGTGAAGACTTCTTTGAAAGTTGCATACACTATATTTATCTGGGGAAAAAAAAAAATCTTATTTCAGTCTTTAGAGTTCCAACTAATGAAGGAGTTCAACGTGACCAAAGGAGACTGGTTTTAACACTGGAAGGCCAACATTAACACTGTTACTGCACAAATAACACTCTTCTGTGAGTGGATGACACCACATAATCTGATTTAATGCAGCGCTGAATGAAGTAAATTCATCTGAAATGAACATAATCACTAATATTGTTCAAAAACTTTAGTGCACACATGTCATTTAAACACTGTTTCTCTGGATAAATCTTTTTCCGCAACTCATACTACAGGTCTCCATGACAACTGCATTAAACTGTATGCCCGTCACGCGTTTCTGAGAACACATCTGAAACCGGGGAATACAATCTTGGGTCTGAAAAAAAAAAAGAGGATCAAATTAAGGCATTAGAGTATAAACTATACTGTACTTAATGCTTCCCAAGCTCATCTTCTTTAGCACATCTGAGCCTCAGTACTGCTTGTTTTCTCCATTTATATTTACACACACTAAGTACATAACATATAAAGCAACATTTAACAGGGCACCACCTATTGCACATTTATTTTTAAAACGATGTTAGTTCACCCATTAGTATTGTCTTTAAATGTCTGCTCAACCTTCTTAATCTTTTTTTATGTTTTCTTATTTCTTTGACATGAGTTGCGCGGCATTAGTCACCGAGTCCTAGCTAGGAAAGCCGCCAGGCGGCTCCTCATCGGGGGACTGAGGGCTGTCCTGGTCGTCTGCGGGCAGCTGGACTCGCTGTTCGTCCATACGCTTGGCCTGCACCCTCTGGATGAGGCTGAAGAAGTCTTCGTCGGGCACCGTTGGAGCATGAGGTCCTCCTTCAGGTGGGGAGCAACGCTGGTCATCAATCCTCGAGGACTGGAGTCAGAAAGATGAATCGTGAGGGCAATACGGCAAAACAGAAATAAATCAACTACTGTGTACATGGAATTTGGTTAAATCGAGCTTAAAGGGTATATTAGAAACAATATTACCGATATTCTAAAAGTGTTTGTTGTGTCCTCACCTGGCACTTCATAAGCATGTTGAAGAAATCGTCGCTGGGTTCTTGATCTCCTTCACCAACTAAATGCCCCAGGTTGTTATGGGTAATCCGAAGGCCTGGGAGGTTCCCGACATTAACCCGCTGATCATCAAGACGGCGGCTCTGGGAGCTGGCGATCAAATCAAACAGCTCCTCAGTCTGGGGGGAAGTGGTAATTGCAGGATCTAAGAGAAGTAGGTGGGGAAAAACGTCAAATGTGTGCGAATGATCTTGTGGTCTCACGTCTAGGAGGGATGAGTGGAACTACTATAACGGGGTTCCAGACGTCCTAAAATTTGCTAACGAAATGCTAAACAACCAACCAATCATGTCGTTCAGACTTGCGGCTGCTTCTGGGTTGTCCCCGTTTTGTGGCTCATCAAGATGGCAGCGCTGGTCATCCATGCGGCTGCTCTGGAACTTGCTCAGAAGGTCAAAGAAGCAGTCTTCATCAGAGGGGTCACGGCCCAGCTTCTGCAAGACAAATAACACTTAAAAAAAATCTCTTCTGATTCGACTAAACATGCATTTCTTTTTTTGAGATGCTTAATTAATTCCAAGCTAGCGCCTATTACTCTCGTCTCCATTTGCTAATGAATGAAAACGAGTTACTCAGGTGTTTTGGTTTGTTGAGACACATTGTGGGTTACTTTTTTAGACAACCAAAACGCATAATTATGTTGAAATGACTTACAGGTGAAATAATTAACCTACATGCCAAAATGAGCTCCATCATGAGGGTTTTTTTTTCTTTTCCTCCCGTTTTCTTTTTCAAGACAGCCATCTTGTGGAATAAAATAATCCGATAAACTCACAAGAGATGACCTGGTGAGAATAGACTGGCCCAGATACTGAAGGTGAGACTGTGTGATGAAATAAACATCTGCTGCAAGTGAAATGACCCACATAGAAATATCAAGAGATATAGCTGTAGATGCTATATCTGCTTCAGTGCCATTTAAAAACACTGGTGATGCTAAACACAGTTTGTCCAATTGAGCTAAAATACTCGCTGATTAATCACTGATAGACTGAACGCCATTGATATTCACTGATCTCCCTGCTAATCTGTGTCACATCATAGTCGTTCCCACTGTTTGTTTGCTGTTATTTAACAGGAACAGATGAGTCCTCGTGTGGCACTGACCCCGTTCAGTTGAATTAGACTCAATAATGTGTCTAGGCTTTGAAAGCAAAGTGGATAATTTATGTGAAAGGTGACAAGGAAACAAATAGCGAGCAAAACATGAGATTTTTGATGTTTAACAAGCGCAACCAAGGTACTCTGAAACGTCGGCAGCAGTATTATGACGCGTAGTCCACAGGGAAGCACCAATTAAACGAGAAATTCCCACAAATTGTGCATCTATGTAAAATTCCAGATAGAATTCTATCAATTCTGGGAAAAAAACAAGCTTTCAGTTGTATATTTGAACATATTACATTATAGTGTATGACAAAACTACAATAGGTTGAAGTTTGTCAACTTCCCTTTTTCAATCAATTTCATTTAATAAGATGAATCTCAATGTGCGTTAGCCTCTAAAAGTCACATAAACTGTAAAATAAAAATCTCTCTGTAGTTCAGAGAGAAACATTTCCAACCAAACTCTGCTAACTGTGGCTTTGTGTTAATAAATCCCACAGCAGTAAATTCTATAGTGTTTATATGGTTCAAACTAGCTACTGGAGGCTCACGCTATACGAAACTAAAAGGTTGTCTGATGTTGGCACAGGCCAAAAGCTTTGTGATAGCAAAGAGCAGCTGCTAGTGCTGCTAACAAGCTGCAGGACCTAAATTATGCGCTTCCTCGACGTTAGAACAAATGAGATCACATGTATCTGTGGCAGCACTAAATATTGATAGATCTCCTGCACAAACACATTTGGCGAGACAGTAATCATGAATAACTGTTCCAGCAGGTGGAATAACATCAACTATGCCTCTAATGTGTTTTCATCTGACTGCTGCCATGCATACATTTATATGTGTTGGTTTAAAAAAAAAACTCAACAGAAAACTGTCAAGCGTAATTTAAAAGTAACAAAAGTAAGTAAAAAAAACTTGTAAGGTATTTGTTTGGGATCTGTGATGTTTTACATGAACAACTGAAGGATGAACACAATATTTCTTAAAATAATTTGTTTTGGCCAAATGTCACAAAAGCTCCCAAAACAGGTTAACAGCAGACCAGGAATAATGAAGCGCGAGAGATCAAGATAAGACGCTGCAGAAACAACGGTTTTCAACTACTCTTCACCTCCGTTATATTTAGAATGCAAAAGCACACTTAAATACGCGAGTCTGGAGAAAATAACAACAGCCCCAACACCAGCTACCATATTAAGTTTAAATGATTTTGCCCTTCAGCAACATGTAAAGTAGGTCAGCAGTACGTTTCTGCCAGTTCTATTGTGTTTTTTATTCCCCCTTTCATTTCAAAAATAGATAGTACTTTTACACAGTGTGGATTCGTTGTTTCACGATCTTGTAAAAGTGTAAATTGAAATCACCCAAAGTGGAATTAAAATTTTAACTTTTGTCCGTCCAATACGACAAGAATACCGATGACCTCTGGAAGCCCGTGCACACTGTTGTTATACAAGTTGTTAAGCATAAGGAAAACACCTTACCAGCAGCAGTTCACTCTTCTAGCTCTCATTCCTCCATTCCTTTCTGAACTCTCTTTTCTCTGTCCACAAGTCAGGCTCACACCTCCTTCTGCCCTGCTCTCACCCACCACTTTCCACAGCTCCTTCTCTCTCTATTTTCCTGCTATACACGACCACCTCCCTCTAATTTCCTCGTCCCTTGTATCTATCTATCCCAGCCCTCTTTCAAACTGCAAACTACCTCCTCCTCTCTGTCTCCCTCTCTCTTTCCGCAGCTCTCCAGCAGACCATTTTTGTCCTGTTCACCCACTGTGGGAAAACAACTCATTATGGGAAGCTGGGCGTTTGACCCTGTGGGGAGGGTAGCAGTTCTGTGATCAAGGTCACATTATCAGCTGAGAGGGAGAGCTCGGATGAACAAAGAGGTGGGGGGGGAGTAGAAAAACGGGTGCAGGGATGTAGTGAAGAGTGCACTGCTTGCCAACAGCCACTGCCAGCAGAGATCAACCACCCTCGAATGACAGGAACCGCCCATTTTTGCACTTTAAAAAGACTAATCTGGTGTGACTTGCAACCGTTTCTGTCCTGTGTTCTTGGCCTCACGGTCTCTCTGTGGACCTCAGCTCTTCCCTCTCTCTAATGTCCAATTAATCAAGTAGGTCAAAGTGACAGAACAAGAGAGAAAGGGACATGTGACGATGAAGAGACAATGAAAAGAGGGAACAAGAGTGAGAAGATCAGGAAAAACCAAGTAGTTGGTTAGCCTAACTTCTGATCAGCTGTTCAGAGGAATCCAACACATCATGCTGCTATGGTAACTGAGCACTCATTGTTTGAATTTTTTTCTCTCGACATTTAAACCCAAATGATTCTCTGTCAGATTTTTTTTTATTTTTCATTTTAATCCGCTGCCATTTCGTTTGACACAATGAACTTTTCTTTTTTAATTTAACATAAAAAAATGAAAAATGGCATGTTTATATAAGAAAATTGAATCCACAAGGACCAAATATGATCATAAAGCCAAGATGGCGAGGGCAAAAAACTGAATCCTGAGTTTGAAGCTTCAAAATCACAGTTGACAAAACCATCAGGTGAAAACACCATTCTGCAGAAACAAAGGATTTACCTCCATTTTTACAACTATGGTATTAGTGACAACCAAAAACCATCATACTTTTTAAGTACAATATCTCTTTTTTTATAAGTCTTACTGAGTCATTGAAAAATATGCCAAACATTGATTTTTTTTTTTTTTTTTTTTTTTTAAACCAACTTCCTGTCACAGTCTTGGGATTTTGATCATGAGTTTGAGTCTTGTACAGTTCTCTTGCGTTTCATCCTTTGTGCTATTTTTTTTGTCTTTTGATTTAGGTGTATTTATCGTGATAAAGCAGTGCTTTTCCCTCTTAACTGAGCAAAAGCTTACAATCGTCATAGGTGTATTGGAGCAGGGATACATCTGAATCATCCCGGGTCAGTGGGTCCCTGAGGTCCAGCACTGGGATACCCTGACTTAATATCAGATATAATAAAACTGAACACCTTCTTTTCTCACATTAGCTCTCGGGTCTTATGCATCTCAGAAATAAGGCTGTGAACACAGCAATGGAGCAAAGGGGGAGAAAAAAAAATCTAGAGCTATAGAACCCCACTTTCAGCTAAAACACACATGAAAAAAAGTCTGGGTTCAGTAGCCAGAAGTATAATAACAATGGTTTCAATGTTGATACCTGCTCATAACTTTAAAATGCTAGCTATAATGCAAGAACAACAATGAGTAAAACTGTAATAAAACAGCAAAGCTGGAGCTACTCACAGGCACCGGAGGCGGGACTTGGAGAGTGATGTCATCAGTGTCCACAGGGGAGTCCAACCAGGGCCGTTCATCTGATGACTGACTGTCAGAATAGCCTTTCCTTTTACCAGACTGCGACATCTGACTCTTGGATCTCCTCGGCATTCCATCCAAGTTTTCGTTGTCTCCATTCTGCGGTGACAGAGCACATTGTTGGAGAGAGAGAAATATTCGGGCAGAAAAATGCAGCTCAATTTTACAAGCACATTTCCTTCAACAATGCGCAGACATTTAAGATTACATAAATCACCTTTTCTAAAGAGTACTTCCACAGTTCTACGCTGTCCATGCTGTTTCTCTTGGTGATTTTTGGTCTTGCTCCTGCAGAATAAACAGATGTAGAAATGAACGTTACATCACATGGTTTTCAGATGTGTGAATCTCTCACACAGCCTAAAATTGTTTTATGAACAGATTTATGCTTGCCATCTGTGTAAGTTTTTTTTTTTTTCTCCTTTTTTTCAGTACCCTGTAATGTCAGCAGTAGTCTCATGATGTTGAGTGTGGATATGAGGCAGACAACCAAGCAAACAAACTGAATAAGCATCTGTTCGCCAGCTCTGCTCCAAAGACAGAAATGTGGGATGTGGGTGTGAGTAACAGCCCTGAGGAGGGTTTATGAACACAAATATCATGCAAAGGCCAGGCAGATTGTGCAGACACCACTGCCTCTACATGCTTCACTAAACAAAGTTTCCAAAACTATTTTGATCTGGTGGATCATTAGAGGGAACCCTCAAAAACAGGAGGGGAAAAAAAAAAACTTGGTAATAATTAGACTCAGTTCAGACATAACACAGACAGTCTGAACTGGACATTTAATTTAGTCCATTTATGTACACAGACAGCACGCTGGCTAACTTGCCCAAGGCCAAATACGAAATGTTTGTCAAACAACAAAATTAAGTGAAGCGTGATATGTGTGCTTTTAAATTTATTCATAAATGCCTGAGATCAGCGACATTTTAAGTTTAGATCCGTTTTCAGTTTCAGTGAATTTGAAACCTTTAAGATGTTGAATGTTTGCTCCCAGAAAAATACAGCTTGCACACACTTAACCACTATGAAGACTGCAAACAGAGAGGCCGCTCTTTAATACGCGTCTAGATGCACACATGCATGAATGCAAACAAACGGAGGTGGGTGTTTATACCTCCACCAGTCTTTTTCATTCCATGAGCAACGTGTCTAGATAATGTTTTGGGTACTAGGTTACATTAAAGTCAGAGTAGTAGTTGTGTTTATATGGTAAATCTATAACAAGTTAGGACAATAGCTTAAGAAACCACATACACAGACCGTTTATCACTATAAGGTTAAACCAAACAATGATATACGTATCCGTACTAAACAACGATATCCCAATCATGGTTGCACTGATGAAGTAAACTGTACAATTATTCACATGTAAGTAAGACATCTAAGGAGACTGCTGAAACTACTGTAATTGAGTTAAGAACTGTCCGACGCATGATTAAAACTGGATGGATAGTGGAGAACAATCATCTCTGAGGAAGAAATGTGGTTGGAAAAAAATCCTGAATGATTGAGATCACTGATCACTTTAATGTTCGTTGAAATCAAATCATGATAAAAGAACAAAACAATAGTAGAAGTCACGACTATGTTTAATTGTGAAAGAGAGAGCGTTTCCGAACTCACAATGTTGAAGGGAACTCAAGGGTTTGGGACTAAACAGCTGTGCAACCTTAAGAAAACCACTTATAAGTGAGGCTAATCGGGCAAAAAAAAAGGTTTCTGTTTGCTAGGGAGCATAAAGATTGGACTCTGGAGCGATGGAAGAAGGTCATGTGGTCTGATAAGTCCAGATTAACTCTGTTCCAGACTTATGGGAACATCAGGGTAAGAAGAGAGGACGGATGAAGTAATTCTCCCATCATGCCTAGTGCCTACAAGCCTGTGGGGGCTATGACCTGGGGGTTGCTGCAGTTGGTCAGGTCTAGGTTCAGCGACGTTATGAGGTCAGCTGGCTACCTGAATATACTGAATGACCAGGTTATTCCATCAATGGATGTTTTCTTCCCTGATGGCGCGGACATATTCCAAGATGACAATACCAAGAGTCATCAGGCTCAAATTGTGAAAGAGTGGTTCAGGGAGCGTGAGACATCAGACCTTAACCTCACTGAGAATCTTTGGGATGTGCTGGCGGTCTGACTCTCCCATCATCAATAAAAGATCCTGCTGAAAAATTAATTCAACTCGGACGGAAAAAAATGTTGTGACATTGCAGAAGCTTATCGAAACAATGCCACTGCAAATACATGCCGTGATCAAAGCTAAAGGTGATCCGACTAAATATTAGAGTGTGACTTATTTGGACAGCCAGTGGATCTCCTCACCATTCGTTTACTGCCCCCATCTGGTAAATACACTGTAAAAAACAAACAAGCAAAAAACTCTGGGGCAGCCTGCCCCCAAAACCTACTTTTCCATGTTTGTTTCAAATATCAACGGACATGACGTCATCCACATAAAAACACTTACCCTGCCTTTAATCACAACAGAACATACTATTGGTAGTTTTAGTGGCATTGTGTACCATATCTCCTACACATCTAGCAGTCCTGAAACATTTGACAACAAGTACAAAACAAACATAAAAAATACCAAAATAAAAAGCTGTACATAAAGGTCGTGCTATCGGAATGCTAATAAACTCGTGTTTGTTGTTGTTGCCTTGTACTCTGGAACAGATGGTATGTCGGGATCCACATGGATGCTGTGAATGTCCCCTCATGAGAACAAACAAAAGTACCAGACATTCAAACCGTAGCTTAGAAGGCGTTACAATGTGCAGTAGGGGCTTTATAAAGGACATACCATTAGTCTGACTACACTCCAACATGTAAAACCCAGATATGAAATTAGTAATCTAAAACAAACTCATGTTAAAAGCTATCTTTTTTTTTTTTTTTCCTTTTAAATCTCAATAAATATATTATTGCTGTTCATGTAAACATGTTCAATGTGACGTAAACTACAAACTTCAGTTGGGAAACTTACTACACAATCAAAAAAATGCTTCTTTTACCAAACCTATGTTTGCACATGAATTTAAGAATATAAACACGAATGTCACCAGAAAACATTAAATACACGGAGGTTTGACACAAACGTTTAAAGCCCAAAGGGCAGAGATACTGCACTTGCATCATTTCTAAACCTTTTAAAACGATAACCGACGTGGATGACAGTATCTGCTTTATGTCAATAGTTGAGCTCTTTAAAAATGCGAAATAATAAACATATACTAGCAACACTAAAACCCTCTAATCTTATCCATTTCTAGCCAACCAGACTGCCTATGTTTTTATGCAATCAATGTGATTAATAAAAGTTTATAGATACATTAATAAAAATGTATTTCTAGTGTCTGGTGCATTGAAGGTTCATTGCATTACATTGTAGTGGACAGATCTGTATGTTTGTAAAAAAAAAAAAAAAAAAAAAAGTGTAAGAAAACATGGAGATGTCTTTTTTTTTAACTCAAATGATTGGTCTGAAAGACTCAGCTTCTCCTGATTGCTCTTTTTATATTAATTCCTGTTGCTGATGTGTCACCGCCATAAAAAAAAAAAAAAAAAAAACTGCTTGGGACATTTTACAAAACATTTCAACTTAGTAGTAGTAACTTTACCTTGCATCTCAAACTCTGAACTGGAGGGTGAAAGGTCACTTTCATTGACTCCCAGGGCCTCCATCAGCTGCTCTACATTCATTCTAGCTGTCAGTTCTCCATTTCTGTCTCCAATCTGAAATAAAAGAGGCAAACAAACACAAGAGGCCTGAATCCCACTAGAGATGAATGTAGCATGCTTTTGATTTTAAATTCTGACATCGTTGAAATAGCTTACCTCTTTGGAGATTTCCAGGTGCTTTCGCGCATAGTGGAGAGCTTGTTTGTGGTTCCCTAAAGACACATATGCGTTACCCAGACTCCAGCAAGCGCGACCCTCACCGACCCTGTTGGGAAAAGAACATACTCAGAAATTTTGAAGAAAAGAAAAAAAAAAAAAAGAAAAAGCACCCGATCTCAAAATATTAAATTTTTTTTAAAGCCCACTCTACCTGTCAGTGAGCTCCTGAGCTATGTACAAGTGTTTCAAGTGGTAGTCTATGGCCCTCTCGTACTGCTGCAAAAGAGTGTAGGTGTTTCCCAGACTGTAACAGGCCTGAGCCTCCATCACCGTATCCCTCAGCTGCCTGGACAGTTGTAGAGTTTTCCTAGAAAAGTTAAAAACAAGTGGTTATGCAAGGATGATCAGTAAGAGCACTAGCAAAAGTGGAGTGATGAATGTGAAGCCAATTTGTAATAACTAAAGTAAGTCAAAAAAAAAAAAAAAAGTTCTCAGCTGTTGCGACATGTTTCATAATGCGTGTGAATTCACTACACTTTCAGTCCACTAGATGTTGCACTTGACTCTTTTCTCACCTGTAGTACTCTGTAGCTGTGTTGAACTGTCCCAGGAATATCAAGGCATTGCCGAGGTTGCTGTAGGCTCGTCGTTCAGCTGCTTTGTCCCCAAATTCTTTGGCAATGGATAGTCGCTGCAAACGGCAGAGTAGCAAGGTAAAAAAAAAATTTTCTTTAAAAAGTCTACAAAGGACACAACGCTAAATCGTAATGCCATTTAATGCCACTTTGCAGCATGGTGTGTAAGGGCACCTTTTTTTTCCTGACTGGATGTGCTACAGCAGCTCTAGTACATGAAATCACCCTCTCTGATTCCTTTTATGGGTACTTTGTTCCTCGCAGTAGCATTCACAGTGCTTTGTGATGGGAAAGGTTAAAGAGACTAGTTTCTCACATAAGAAAAGAAGTGGTATACAATAGAAAGTGACAGGAAAACACAGAGAGAGAGTGCCTGAAGCCATACTTTTCATTGATTCACCAAGAAACCAATTTCCTCCTCTTTTTTTTTTTCTTCTCCCCATGAGTGGAACAATCTGTGTACATTTTGTGCTGGTTCAGCGTGAGATGGATTGAGATGCACCGAAAAACACATCCAGATGAAGTGAAACCTTCAAGACTGTCTAACATGTACAAAAAAAAAAGAAAAAAAAAAAGAAAAAGAAAGCACAGTGACTGAACAATAATGCCTTCCATTAGTCAGCATGTTTTCATTTGGCTTTGAATTAGACATCACAAAAAATGTTATCTTACTAATGATATCTTAGTAAAGGAAAGCAGGGGAGACCTTCTCACGGTAAGAAACAAATACATCGATTAATTCTTCACTAAGTAAAATCAGATGATTTATAGTGTTTCTGAAGGATCAGCTGCTGGAGGTTAAAAGCTCGAGCTATTGAAATATCTTTAATCAAAACACAACAGTAAACCAAATTTTGTGGTCCCTGCTTATTTGTCTCTGGGCTTTAAGCAGTAAATGCAAACACAAGAGATTTAAATTTATCACACTGAGCAGTGGCTTTACATGGCATATTTAAAAAAAAAAAGCCACATAACCTCTAACCTCAGCTTCAGCTGGTTGCACATGGATGCCCACCAAATGAAAAAAAAGTCTCAGTGATGTCTTTAGCTTTTGTCGCATAGAACTTGTGAAATTATAAAATTCATTTCATTTCTGTGCACCTTATGTGCACATCTGCTCCATGACAGACCACAGTCATTGAAAAGCTGTGGAGGGAGTTAAAGTGCAACTGTAATGCTTTAAAAGAACCAATAATTCCTATTTTTATCCATCCTTTGTATGTTCGGTACACGATGCTAGCTGATGTTCTGAACTTCTCACCTGGCGGTGAAACTTGATAGCTTCAACAAAATTACCCAGCAGGTAGTGGGTGTTCCCCAGGTTTCCGTAGGCCCGCCCCTGAGCAGCTCGGTCACCAAGCTCTTTGACCAAACACAGATTCATCCTGCAGACATAAATACAGATACTTAATAGCTGTGCATATCTGTTCAACGTAATAAAAACTGTCTACATAATACTCAGTTTAATGTCCTTAAAATCTTAGAATTTGTATGTTTATGAAACTAAAATCTTACTCATATATTGCATAAAGTACACATTATCAATATATGCATCCACAGTTGGGTGAAATTTTTTTTTTATGTTGTACAAGATATTAGTTTTATGTACAAGGGAAAAAAAAAGACATTTTTGAGCTTGGACAAGTTTTGTAAAGCAGTACAAACTAATCTTATTCTAAAATGAAATACTGTACGTATTACGTCTTGAAATAATAACTAGAATTCATTTGCACAAAGTCAAACAGTCTGCATGTTCAGAGAAACTGCAAAGTTCCTTGGCAGTTAGAGAAGATGTTGAAATGACAGCAGTTTGTTCTGCAAGTCACAAAAATGGATTAATAATTAAAGGAGGCTACAAAAAGTTAAGACAGTTGACAACAAGAGAGGCAAAGAGTTTGGCTGAAAGAAATAGAAAACATGGAGAGTATTCTGTGGTGAATGCAAATGAAATGAAACCTTCATCAACAAGCAAGACGGTAAACTGATTTCCAATAGACTTGTAAAATGTGCATAGATGTAAGCTGCAGGGGCTGCTTTTAAATACCAGGGAACTGGAGGCAATGACGAATAAAAAGTTCTTCTTTCTTTTATCGTAATAAAACTATTGAAAGCTCTTGCAAACTCAAACTAACAGGTAACAAAGCTGGACCTCTTGACAAGATCTAAATATCTGCATAAAAATGTAATCTATATTTGAGACTTCCTCCGTCCTCCCTAATGACTAACTACTACTTAGCAACTCTTATAATTATGTAAAAACCAAACAAAAGTCCTTCATTAACTGATTAGCAGCAAGTGGCATCACCATTATAAGAAGGAGAAACTCGGGCAATTTTTCTCGTCAGGAGTTTAGATAATTTACAAAGTCTGAAAAATGTGCTGTAATTGACAATGAACTCCACCAATAAGTCTACATCACAGTGGCTAGAAAAAAAAATGTAATTAAAGTGTTGCAACTGCTCGGTCCTGACATCGGCTTGATTAAAATGCCGTGGTGGGACCTTAAGGGAGAAGTACATAAACAATAACAAAAGGCTCCACTGCACTGAAGAGGGGGACGATTCCTCCACAAGTACGAGACAAATAACCTCATACAGAAAACAATTACTTTAACCAAAACGGTTCTACTGAAGTGTGCAGTATTTTTAGGTTTTCTTTCATTCTTTTTAAATAAATAATGACATGGCAAGCGATGTCCAGTTTTGCTCGCCGAGGCTCCATTTATCCAGTAAGGACCAGATGGTCCACCTGTAAGTGTGAGGGTGCATACTCGTAAAAGCCAGTCGCTCTTTGCAGTGTGTCTCTGACATCAGGAGGCAGGTCCCCTGGTTCCTGGGTGCAGCCCCACAGCTGCTGCTTTCCCTTTGCATGGAAAACATTACCGATGTTATACAGTGCTCTGGCTTCTCCGACCTAAAACATGACAGAAAAATTCAAGGGAAGAGGTTTGACGCAGACAGATTAATGGATGTTTTTGTTCAGTTTGTTTTTGTTCCCCTTAATTTACCTAGATTTAATTGATAGCTTAATGTCGTTCAATGGCCAAAGTTACAGTTGATACGTACAAATAAATGTCATCCCCAATTACAGGTCAGGCAGGGACAGAAGTTAAAAAAAGAAAAACAAAGAAAAATGCCTGCTATCATTTTCACACCAAAGACGAAATGTGTTTATTCTGCCACTTTTAAAGAAGTAATCATACCGGTTTAAATATATTGTTGTCATGGATTAAGCATTTGTATATTATTATCCTTCGATGGTACTAATTGCTTTACTCTTCTTAACCCCTTGACTCATTCTAGTCTGTTGTTGCATATGTTATAGTATGCATGCTCACTTCAAAATAAAAGCCCTGCCAAGGCAAGGAGTGCTCCTATTCAGTTAAACCAAGAACAAATATAAAAATGATACCTTACAGGAAGTACTAAGTGTATAGAAACAGTATAACTATGAAGCGTAAGGGGCTTATTCTGCATTTGTGTAGATGTGGACATTTAATGGTGGGTTTGTGGTAAAATACTTTACCTTGTCACCCTGCTCTTGAGAAATATCCAGATGTCTTTGGCAGCACACAACAGCCTCATCAAAGCGTCCCAACACTTTCAGAGTGTTACCAAGATTACCACTAGCTTTTCCTTCTCCAATTCTGTCTCCTATAGTTCTGAGAAAGCAACGCAACACAATTTTACGATTAGTTCTGAGAAAAATGACCTCTGTTAGTCAACCTGCAGCAATTAAGTTGCTTTAACAGGATTCAGCTGGGTGATGTTGTATGAACCGTGAGTAATTCTATTTGCTTCCATCCAGGGACCAGGTCCCAGTGGTCCTGTTGAGACTGTAATGTAACAAGGTAAATCTCCCTGGGGTCTTTAATCACTCCCCTGTTGAAGCACCAGCTGGGCTCACTGCATGAAACTGGATTACTAACAAGATAAATAACCAGCTTATAGCTGTTGACTTTTACTGTACAAAAAAATTAAGCGTCTAAAAGCTTTTACATGTTGACCTGAAGTCACATTTCTGGGCAGCTGTAATCTTGGACAAACACAAAACTCTCAAAAGCAGAATCCATCCTGCCAGATTCCAGTATGTGCTTGTGTTCAAAGTACAGCTGTTTAGACCAAACAGGGTCCAACACTGTCAAGCCTCAAGTGGATTTTATTTATGACAATAACTCAATAACAAAAAAAGGTTAGCACTGATGGTGCTGTACCTTCAGTTACAGTTTTCCTTTGCATTGCTGCAGTGAAAATTACATTTACAAATTTGCTCAGCTCACATGGCTTCATGATAAGTTGGCTTACACATCAGTTTAACCTGGAATATCTCTCTTCTGAGACGTCTTCCCAACAGAAAGATCAATTATAAGTGCATACTTCCTGTATGCCCCATTTGCTGTTTGAGTAGACTAAAGTACAGGCTGCCTGCAATGATGTGAAACGTTAAATGGAATAAATTAGGCCTTGTTAAAGCAACAGAAAAATGCCTGCACATTTTATTTATGTTGTAGAGTTGTTGATATATCTAAAACATACTGCTTATTTTTTATGGTCCAGAGTTACACTTGAAAAATCTCAGGGGGAAAAATAACCTTCGGTTCCTAAAACTGAACTTTATTATAACTGAATGTAGCGCAAATTACTTCATACTTTAGTAACTAATAAAGAAAAGTGAGTAAAATAGATTAGGAAGCAAAATCTCAACAAGTTAGAAGATAAAGATTTACTGAAAACCAATTATAGTCCTGGCCAAAAAGGCAGCAGCTGAGTTTGCACTTAAAAAATATGTAAAAACCAGATTTAAGAAAAATAGGATTATATTTATTCAATATATGGCTACTGACCTTTTTTTCCTACAGTATAAAGATGCTACTTTTCCCCCAATGCAGTTTGTATAAATGCTGTAAACCACACATTTGTAAATTTGTCAACGATTTATTAAGAGTCATTGTTCTAACAATTACCACAAAGTTTATGAATCAATGCTCACCTGGCCAAGGTAAGGTCATGCTTGTGGTATTCCAGGGCTTTGCCATATTCCTTGAGGTAAAAGTAGGCGTTGCCCAACTGGCTGTAGATGGCACTGAGAGTTTTCAGGTCTTCCGTGCCAACCTGTACGGCTGCTTCGAAAAATGTTGTTCCCCCTTTAAAGTCCCCGGCCTTGCACAGCCGTTCTCCTTCCAAGGCCAGTTCCAAGCAGGAGGCCTCCATCCTGAATGGTGCACGCACACAAGAAGTCAAAAATCAGCATAAATACATACATAAATACACTAGAAAAGATAAAGCTGTACAGTAATGTGATACCATTGCAGTCAAGGTGCTACATAATCTCATGGTGGGAAACAAATTGGCAGTATATCCATGACAACAAGGTCTGTAGCCATTTCTGTAAAATGTTGCCTTAGCAACTGAATCTCAGCTCTAAGATGAGCACCTTGAAAAGGTGTTGGGAGTTTTTGCACATGACTTTCTTGTATTTAGACAGCTAACTGACATGAGCATGAGTACTGTTGCATCGATCGTTAGCTATATCAAAATGGTTGAATTGTGAGGCTACTATGAAGTAAATCTTTTAAAAATAGTTTTTCTGCTTCCAAAAGTCTAATTATTGTATCCATGACTGAATTAATTTACAGTGATTCATGGTACTAATATTATATTGTGGTCAGGTTGTTTTTTTTTTTTCCCCATATTATCTACAGAAGAAAACCAGATTCATTTTGTGAAGGCTAAAGTTAAAAGGCAGAACCGCAGATGTTGGAGGGCTAAACACCAGAAAACAGAATCAGATTTATACTTGTCAGATCTATGATTCGTGGAGAGCTGACTTATCAGTCTTCAAACATATTTGTTTCAGGAGAGTATGCACACCTAGAGCATGGATTACACGACATGGGCTGATCTTGTGTAGACCAAATGCTGCACCACAGAGATTAGAGGACTCGGAGAACCAAAGTTACAGGAGTTACTAAGGTCAGTGGGCATGCAGTCGATTGATTTTGTGCTCAATCACAGAGCTGGAGAGTGGAGGTTCACCACCAACACCCACTTGATTTTTACACCTTTTAGTTTAAAATCTTTCAATGTGGTGAGCTGGGACAAATTAACTGACCTTTGTGATAGTATTTTTAGCTGAACTGACCGTCTTTCCCTTCCCCACATGTTGTGAGCAAGACACATAAGAGATGAATCTCTCATCCTTGGCTGAGAGATTAAAAGACACATTTCTGTGATGAGAAAAGCTCACACCACAAATTTATTTTTGCTTTTCTCCGACTTCTCAGACTAAGTTCTTTTCAGTTTTCTACTAGTACCTGTGTTTCTGCCTGGTTCGAGTTTTGTCCACATAAACCTGCAGCTCCAAATGCAAAGGCCTCAGCATAGATTGAGGTCGGGGTCCATGATGGACCAGTCTACACATCGCACTCTCTGCTCCAGTCAGAGGGCAATGTTCGGATGTCATGAGTGTGACTTTTAGCAAGCTATAAGAAAAAGAAAAGAAGGAAAGAGGAAAAGAAATTGTAACTGGAGAAAAAAAAAGTGTTACCACGCCGGTCTCCTAGATGTCCCACAGACTACGTCGTGGTAAGATTTATAGTCATACCAACTGTCCAAACAAAGTTTATATCGTCTGTTAAACAGCTCCAATATAATCCACAGTCTCAGCAACGTTGCAGCAAATCGGGACACATTTCAATTCGAAGTTATAACCACAATCCAAGAACAGCCAAGAACAACATCTAACAGCCATTAAAGTCCTCCTGAGCGTTCCAAAAAATGAATAGCAATTCCTCTGCTGCCGTAGACTAAACAACTTGAAGGAAATTGTAGAAATTCCGCCCCGCAACAAAAGAGCAGTTCCAGTTACAACTTTATTTCTTGTGGAAACTATTATGATTTAAAAGTTTACAAATGCCTTGCTTTTTCTTATCCAGTTTAATCAAGAACTTGATAAGTCCTTTGGTGTCCTCTGGTGAACAGAAATGTTTTATTCCTTTGATCATCTTCCACCTGTCCACAACTCCAGCAATGAGATCCATTGTTCCACCTCACGAGCCAAAAGAGAGAGTTTAGAATAGGGAACATTGTGGAAAAGAGCAGATGAACAATCATGAAAAAGCTCGTGAAATATTTAAAAAACAAACAAAAAAACTTGACCACTGCCCCAATGAGAGATGGATAAAGGATGAGGGGAGATAGAGAATCACTAATCCCGTGACCTGCACCTCCTTCCTAGAGACCATGCAGCTCTGAGAGCCTAGAATAATCCGCCTATCTGCTGACACCAACATAAACATAATTAGGTCACCGGCCAAGACAGATATTCAGGACTGTGAATGAAAAAGAGATAAAGGACCTAAGTCAATACAGTCTTTGGTTCTTACTAGAAAGAAACAAATGTATCCATGTAACTGAATGCAGAATGAATGAAATGGAATGGTTCCCACGTTGAGTGACTTGGAAAAATGCAGAAAATCATTACCCTTTATATCGAGATAATGTATAAAATAATCATTAAGATACAATATCAGCTTGTACTCTGTTACTTCAAAAGCCTTGTAAAGTGAGGTGCTCTCACCACATCTACAGTGCCTCTGTTACTATGGTAACTGCTGGATCCAACACTCTGAATCTATTTTATATTTGTTGCAACTTTTTTTCAGTCAATAATCATGTTCACTTTAATATGATGGTGTACCCGTAAGACATAAATACTAGATAGACAGAATCAATCAGGTGTCAAAACCAAAACCCAGTTCCCTAAAAACAGTAGTCAAAAGTCCTCATCAGTAAAACCTTTTTCCTTCCTATTAATTTAATGTTCCATATGAAAATTTAGTTCAGATATAAATGAACTAATATTAGCATTATTATAAGGGTATTTAAGAATAAAACTTTGTGATTCTACAAGATTATGATAAATTCCCAAAAAATAGGTGTGCCATCTTTCATGTATACGGTGTATGTATCTACACAAGTATAATTATGTATATAATTTCTAACCGTTGCAAAACTTAAGATTAAAGTGCTTTTTGCATTTTTGAAGATGTGAATACATTTGAAAGATGTTCTGGATGGTATGGTCAATAATTACTTGTATGAAAGAAGAAACACAACATACTGAGTTGAAAGTAATTCCTGTCTCCTTTTTTCACCATTGTACACGTTTGTTTTTTTGACAAAGTTTTCTTTCCAGTTTGGTCAGTAGAATAAGCAATTCTACACACTTTCTGATCTAAAAACCTCACTATAATCTAGCTGCCCATCTCACACACAGACAAAAAACCTGGTCTTCATACACAGCCCTGGCTCCATAAACAGTGGGGGTGGTCTGCTCCCCAAACCACAACAGACATTGCTTCAGCTAATCTCTAAAAGGGGGAGGGGGTTAGTGTTCACGCACATGAAGTAGAGGAAGGGGAGGAGGCTTGAGAGAGTTCATCAAGGGTTGAATGAGAGGGGGACGCTCATCCAGCAGTGTTTCGCACAGACCAGGTAGCAATTTGTGGTGCTCCCCTGGTGCCGGGGAGGGAATCGAGTGTCACGGTGTCGTGGACCTCGGTGGAGTCGGTCATCAGGGTGTATGCGAAGTGTGTGCACGGCACACTCGCAGCTGGTGGTGGCCCAGCCTTGCAACCTGCCTGAAACAATGTGATGGTTCCCCACAATTTTACACCAAAATATATGGAATAATGAATATTTTTAAATTATTTTTTATTTTTAAAGAATAACATCATGGGAGAGACAAAAACACCCTAAATATGTTTAGAAATAGAAATCAGCTTCCTTCTGTTGATTCTTGTTTTGTTTTTTTGTTTTTTATTTTGTCATTAAAAATAACTTCATGACTTAAATGTTTGTCTAGAACCACATACATGAATCATTTTTGTCCTGTATTGTAAAATGTTAGAATATAAAAATTCATTTGGGCTAGAATGTCTAGCTTTACGTCCAACCCTCCTCCTTTATCCATATTTGGGACCAAAGTGGCCCAAGAGACACTTTTGCAGAGCTACTGGTCTCTGTTCTGATTGAAACTGGGAGTACTGGGAGGCTGCTGTGAGACTGACCGCCTCCCAGTGCTTTGGGGTGGGTAGGGGCTCACGGCAGCACCCGCTGCTTGTGCATCAGCGTTGCACAACAAGGCCATCATTCTAGTCTATGAGGAAGGACGTCTACGCCGCACGCACCGTGTGCATGTGAATGCACCGTAACTGCAGAATGTCAGTCTCCACAACACCAGAAATATCTCCAATAACACGAGAAAAAGTTGGTAGACATCCCTTTTCCTGCCTTTAATTACTGCCACGTGCAACAGAGACTGTACCACCCTCACCCGACAGTTTTAGCTTATTTGATTCAGATAAAGTAAACCAGCCTGATAAGGATTTTCTAAAAAGTAACAAACCTTGCATCAAATCCACCTCATACCTAGATACAAATTATGCACGTCCTACTAGAGATCTGCAAATTGTTCAATTACGTCTGTTCCAATAAGAGGCCTTTTGTACTGTTGGTTGGTTGGCTGGTTTGTTTGGTTGGACAGACGGACGGGCAGACGGATGGACAGACCTTTATTAATCCCCGAAGGGAAATGTTATATGTGGTTATAGTAAACTACAACACTTCAAAAATATTTAAGATAAATATATTCCAATTACATTTATTTGAATTGAACAGGAAGCAGCAACTACTGTGAGATTCAACATGATGTCAATATTATCCCTCAATACCAATATTAGACAGAATCTGTCCCAGTATCAGGAATGCAGTAATTATAATAGAAGCATCTGACCTAAATCCTTATTTAGACCAATGTTATTATCAGTTTTTAATATGGTAGAAACTAAAAATGCTTAAGTACCTTACAAAGCACATGCTAACACACCACACTCAGTGTATCAACCCAACCCCGCCTTACTATTGTACAATAAGTCTGGTTTAAAATGGCAACATTGTGAGTGTCAGCTTTGCATATACAAATGCTAAGAACGAAGTCTTGCAAATATCGGAGAAATGAATGCTACCAAAGAGAGAAGTTTCTAGACAAAGAAAGCCCTGTAGTTTCCATAGCTCTCTCAATCAGTCTATACAACCTCTCACTACGATTTGTTGTTTAACATGTTACATCTTTATGTCATAAGTATTTCTTAAAGCTAATGAAATGTGTAACTGCTTAATTCTATCACAGAGTGAATTGTTTAATTTCACCACCAAATATAAGTTGTGGAAAACAGAAGGGAGTTGGATCAATGAAGAATCAACAAGACTGGAAACATACACCAAACAAGGAGAAAGCCTTGGTTGTTAATGGTTTGCACTTGGCTGACATGACCACAAAACCTTTTCATGTCTTTCTGTGAACAGAATCTAATCATGTTATTACCATTTTAATAAGGTTTTATCAACCCCAGAGCTAAAAGCTTGAAAAATAAATTTGTGAGGACAGATGCATTGCAATTTAACCGCACTAAACAGGTCGTTACCGAGGTCAGAATTAGCTTGTTAACTGGGGGAAAGGCAGCTCTGGTTTTGCTTTGCAGCAGCAGAGGTAAAAGCTTTTATACTGAAATAATGATTATTAGTACCCCTAATTACATCTTGAAAAAAAGACAGGCTCAGAGAGCATGGTTAAACTGGGATTGTGAGGGTTACATTTGAAGTGATTTTGAAATTAAAAATTATATGATTTTGTTTTATTACCCTTTTGCAGCTTTTATAGTTTGTTACTGTGACATTATATTGACCCACAGCATAGAAAAAAAAAAAAGGAAGAGTGCTGAACAACCAGTCTGAATCACCATGTTTCAAGGCCTCATTTGCTCACTGTAAATTAATTTAGCAGTTGTTGTAGTAACCAGCTCTATAACCAAAGTATCATTCAGAAGGGCTGACACACACGGACACGAGTCCTAAGTACGAAATGTGGATGGAACTGCTTACTGTTGTAGATAACATTTATTGAAAATATGCAATGACGTCTTCTATGTGAACTCAAAATAGAAACAACTACTTTGACACTGGAAAAAGACATACTGCAGGCGCTGTATTTCTTAAATGGAAAGTCTCTCACACTCAAATTAAAATTTCAAAATTAGATCTGAACACCTCAGTAAAGATTTGCCCACAAAGCTGTCGTGCCTGCCGAAGCCAGTGCAAACTGGTGAATAAAGCACGCACTAATGGCCGTGGCCAAAAAGAGAAAAAGGAGTCTGGTCAATGTGGTTACAAATGATGACTCAGGGAATATTTTTCTAAATGCTACTATGCAGCACGCGCAACAGCAAATGTGTCTTGGAAGCTCTTTTTTGACACTATAACCAGCACTGGAGCACAATAACTCTCCTATGTTATGTAATGTGACATGATAGTAAAAAATAAACTTTATTGTATTTTAGAGATGCAGACCTCCTCTTTTTAGGTTCTACACTGATGTCCCATGATGCACTTTATTAGTAATCTTTCAAATGCCTTATTCCATGAAATAACTGTGTAACACATCCTGCAAGTTGCACATTAAATCGGACATGGCATGTTTTTCCATGTTTTTGGGCTTAACCAAAGAGGTGCAATGTTGAATTCTTAAATTACATGTCAATATTATGTCAAAGAAAGGAGAAAGAGAGAGAGATGTGGAAGGTGTTATTTTACACCTATGCAAAATAAACAGTGCATCAGGCGATATTTAGGTATTTCAGGTGACCATGTCATTAAGCAAGGATTGCCTTGATTAATCAGACTTTACCACAGACTAAAGGGGCAGTGCTCAGAGACATTTACATGCAATCTTAGTTTCTGCAGTTCCTCCAACTGGCACATTTCATACTTCAGATCCAATTCTGGTTCGAACATGTAGGCTAGATTTCTGTAGTTGACAATGTTCAAAACGCAGTTAATCGAAGCTAATGTAGAAAAACCCTAGATAAGAGAAAAGAAATGGCTGTAAATGGGTATCTGATGTCCACTTTGAACAGAGCCTGTGTAAAGTAATTTTACTCAAGATGAGCTAATGATATAAAAATAAATAAATAAATAAATAAATAAATCACACAGACAAGCTGCTTTTCTGAAATGGAAAATACCCCCCACAAGAAAAAAGAAAACTGAATATACATTAAAAGAAGACAACTCCAAAATACAGCATATTAAAGACCAATCAGCTTGGTCTCCATGACAGGATTTTCACAAAGTGACTTTCATTCTTGCAGTCTTTGTGGCTGCAGTAAAAATGCATTTGCACAGAAATGTCTGCCCTTCTCTCCTCTGATTACCCATCTAATTGGTCTGTTTGGGAGACACTCGTCCCATAAAAGCCCGTCTGTGGTCTACTTGAGACAGTCTTCCAATGATGTTGCCATGGCAGCAATGAGTACAAGCACTAGACAAGTCTGAGGGAGTACATTAGGGGAACTGAAGTGAAGCTTGAGTGTCAGATTAACAGTCTTTAGGTAATATAATGATTAAAATACTCAACCTTTGTCAAATAATGAACGACAGTTCATGTGTGAGGACCATGTTCTGCTAGTGCAGAAAAAAATATACAGTATAAGATTAATTGAGTGAGAAGAAGGAGTTGGAACTTGTAGAAATAAAGCTGGGCATTCGGTTACAAGAGGGGGAAAACACAGTTAATCTGTGAGTTATGCTGAAAATTTGTGGCTACCATCTCCACAGTCATCTACAACACCACCACACTGAACTATATGACCAGTTTAAAAAAAAAAAAAGTCCTGTGTTGCTAAAAACAAAATTACCAAAGTTTGCTCAAATAGTTTTTCAAGTGTTACTCCCTACAAGAAAACGCCAAAGCTCTACAAAGAAATAACAGAAGCCATCACACCTTATCTGGCGAAGGACATGGCACCGATGGGATCGCACAATGGAGCCCTCTGTGAGTTTTACTGTGCATTCCTTCACTGGAGACTTTGATGTCTCGAGACATCGTATTTCATAGAATTGCACGCTGGTGAAAACATTACTGTTGGATTATGGGAGGTGCTAGCTAGATGGGAACTTCATGAAGACCAGCAAGTGTTCACTCATGACCACTGTGAAGGCCACCAATCTCAACATTTGGGTCATAGGTTGCATCTCTCTATAGATAAGCATTGAAATGACTGAAAAAAATAAAGCAATCTGGGTTTCTGTGTAACAGTAGTCTGTTGTAGTATTGTGTCTGATCATTTGTTGGTACAATAAAGCACAAGGTGGTATTGATATAATATGCCATTTGTTTTCTAATTCCATATTAATTTGTTTCAAGTGTGAGAGGAAAGGAAAAGAAAAGGGAAGACAGGCAACAGAAACATCTCCCATAGCTGGAAAAAGAAGGTTGCACTGAAAAATGGAGAAAAGCAAAAGTTGATTTGAGAGTCCAGCAACAACAGCAAGCTTTAACCAGTGTCTTCTCAGCAGACAAAAAAATCATGGCGCTTGCTTCCCACCTCACATGACCTGGATGTTTTTGAGTCTGTAAATCAAGTATTACAGCTGCTGCCAGAATTCACAGACGCTCTCTCAGGTGAGAGTTATGCAAGTGTTTTCTATGCGAGGCCAGTTCTTCATCTGATGAAGACATCAGTTCAAACAGAAAAAGAAGGAGACAGTGATTTGACAAAATCCAGTAAGGAGAAGATTCTAGATTATGTGGAACTTCTAGACATGACACGCTTCATAGATCCCAGATTTAAAGCCTGCTACATCTGCAGTGAAAAGGTCTCAGGCATCAAGACCAGTACTCTATCAGAAATGGAGGTCACATCACAGAATATGATATTTATTGTCAGGAGAGACATATAACTATAACAGAATACAGTGGGGCAAAAAAGTATTTAGTCAGCCACCACTTGTGCCAGTTCTCCCACTTAAAAATATGAGAGGCCTGTAATTTTCATCATAGGTATACCTCAACTATGAGACAAAATGAGAAAATAAAATTCAGAAAATCACATTGTCTGATTTTTAAAGAATTTATTTGCTAATCATGGTGGAAAATAAGTATTTGGTCAATAACAAAAGTTCATCTCAATACTTTATTTACCCTTTGTTGGCAACGACAGAGGTCAAACGTTTTCTGTAAATCTTCACAAGGTTTTCACACACTGTTGCTGATATCTTGGCCCATTCCTCCATGCAGATCTCCTCTA
>JBAMYA010000004.1:6868504-6894859 GCA_037176975.1 Arrhamphus sclerolepis | reverse complement strand
GATTCAAAAACATCCCAGGTCAATTCCTGATGAAACAGGGAAGCAAAATGCTACAGTAGCAAAATAATACATGATACATAAAATTAGGAGCAATTTATGTATGAAATTTCACTAAGTAAATGTCATTGATATAAGACTGATTGATTTTTATTTCATACAGAAAGGTCTATCCCAATGATTCTTGTCTTAACTAAAAATCTCTGAGCTCAGGGTAGCAATATAGCCATAATTATAGACTACCAAAGCCTGTTGTCAAGGAAACCAAAGAGAAACTCTTCAGGAATGTTTTCTTCTTGCAGTGCATGTCTCTTTCAGTTTCAGCAGAACTGTGTGCTTTTTTATTTTTTTGTTTTGCTACTTGAAGTGATAGCAAAAAGTAGAAAATAATATACTAATGACTACATTATTCAGGAGTTTTAGGATTTCTGAAGTTAACAGGGTGGGCATATAATGCAGCAGTCCGTCCTCAAGATGTGACACTTTAAAATAAATGCTTTAGTAGGAAGAATTAATTCTTTAGTTAGCAAAAAAAGTGAATAACTGAATGTTGAAAGTTTAAACTCCACTATATTGAACATAAGCTTTGAAAAACCTCTTTGAGAGACCCTTCTCTGACACCGTTTCTATTTTGACAACAAACAAAAGGGATTCTACAGGAGTTGTTAGTTAACATAGGCCTTCAAATAAGATCTGTTTTTTGTCTCCTGCGTTTTTTTTTTAAACGAGAATTCACAATACAACACATGAATACGCACATATCTGCAATTTCCTTGCAGACAAATCATTTCTAATTTGTCTATTTGTAAATTAAAGGAAGTTAATCGAGTCCTTAACATTACTGCAACGACTCACCACGTGTATTTACGTTACGTTGTGCTTTTGTCAGGGACACGATAACCTTGCAGGCTTTAACAATGTCAGTTCTCAGCTCAACACTTATTAACGTTCCCAACAGCCTGCTCCAAGTCACCAGACACTGGCGGGTGCAACGTCACTAAGTGCTTTTGGTTTAATTAAAGATTATGGTATGAAGTTTTTTTGTTTTTTTTTTGTCACTTTGACTTAACTTATCAGTCGATTTCCATCTATATTTTATGTAATGCCTGACTAGTTTCTGATTTTTTTATAATCATAAACATTAAGAAGCGTAAATATTAAAAAGAAACAGGATTTTACAGATGTCAAAATAAGACACTTTGATTTAAGATGTTTTGCAAATTTCTTACCAAAAATATGACTCAAGAAATGGTTTAATCCTCCGGTCAGCCAAACTATGAGAGTACATTGATAGCAAAGCAGTTGTTTAAAGGTTTTTCCCTTTTCAAACGTAACCACAGTTGTGTTCTGCATATTGGTTTAGCTTAGCTTTTACGTCACATGCCCTTCCTGACAAGACCCTCCCCAATTATCTGGGCTTGGGACTGGCAATGCGACAACACTGGCTTGTGGCCCCTTCGTGACTGGGTTTTGCAGCGGATAATGTGGAGTTCAGTGCCCTGCCCAAGGACACTTCAACTCATAAAGGACTGGAGAACCATCCAGGGACCTTTCAGTTGGATGGCAGCCGATTTTCCCCACCACTGTATGCCACTTATATCGAACTTAATTTATCCAACACTTTTAATTTAGTCTTGTTGAACACTTAAGGTACTTTTTCACACATTCATGCAGATCTTAAAAGTCTTAATAGTTTTAAGCCAATGCAATCATTTTTTTCTCTAACATAGGCATTGATGAATACACCACAGATGGTGTGGGAGTTCATTGTCTTGCCCAACATTTTGATGAGTAAACTGGAGAAGCCGGGAATCAAACGAATCACCTTCCAGTTAGGAGATGACTGCTTCCTGGGCTGCAGTCTGAGGTTACTTTATGAATCCTTTAAAAAAGCTCTACAATATGGAGCTGTATCCCTAAATGAACTAAACCGTGCAAAAATTCAAATCCTAGGTTAACCTGATATGATGTTGAGAAGTCAACATCATCTCTGGACTGGCTAAAAGAAATCTGAGATGGTTCATAAACACAATGAAAAGGTCCACTGTGGTCAGATAAATCAGTTTTCCAGATTTTTTTGTGGAAAAAAAAAGGAAAGACCAAATATGGGTGAGCGTGTACATATATACACACACACATATACATATACACACATATACATATGTGTGTGTGTGAAGAATTAGAAGTAACCATCCAGTTACCACCAACAAATGATGGTATATGAATGTAGCAGTGACCTTGGTAAAGGTAATTAATACTCTATGGAAGCACTTACACATGAAAAATGCAGAACGTCATCTTTTCCAGGGATGTCATTTTTTTTTTTTTTTACACCACTGACAAGACGGGAGCTACACTTTAGCTGGTCATGTAAATTTATGATAGGCAAATATTGATGTGACACTGACAGTTGTGAGGCAAGAGTAGGCAGAAAATATGTAAATAAGAGGTAACACCTTGAACATTAACACGGTGTAAACTGGAAACATTTGATAACCTGATGTTATAGACAATCATAAGTCTTAATACTGATGATTGTATGCAATTCTTCACCCATGCATCACCTCTAAACCAAAGCCATGTGCAGCATGGGTGTGTACAACCTGTAGACAATATCTATTTTGCTCTCTAGTCCACATCTTTCAAGGCTCCACTCAGTCTGTACTCTCCAGCCACAGCCGCTCAATGACCCGAGCCAGGATCGAGGTTTGGACCTGGCCTCTGGCTGCAACGGTGGCTGAGTCCTGAGCTTTAAATCAGTGAAAGCTCGCTGGACAAGTTCCCCCCGACTAGCTCCTCCTTCAGCCAAACACTGAGCTGGCAGCCTCAGTTATTCTCCCTCTTTTCTAGCCTTTCAGCCGCTCCCAGCCACATCTCTTGAGTCGTGTTCGGCACTAAAGGACCTACTACAGCCAGGGGGAGACCCCGTCTTCCCCAGAGCACCTACCGTGAATGGAGCCTCTTGCTGACCAGGTCCTGGTCCACGCCGTTAGCAACAGACTGAGCCATGGAAGCGCAGCTACTCTGCCTCGCTCCTCGCTCGGCTCGAGACTCCTCAACAGCTCCTTCCTCCACAGCCAGAGACCTTTTCTTCTGCCCTGAGCCGTTCCGCTTCTCTGCTCCTCCCTCCTTCTGGTCCCTCTCCGCTCTCTCGTCTTTCTTCATTCACGGCTGTAATGGCAGCCTGTGAGGAAGTGAGCTACTGTACAAATAAGCCATAAAAAAGCACGGCCCCTCCCCCACGATGACGTCACGCGTTGAGTAGTTTCTTCTTTTTAGTGGTCATCTGGTGAGCGGGGTTTAAGTTAGATTTTAACGTTTGAAATAAATAAATAAAACATTGTTTGGTTCAGGGGTGGCAAACTATGTTATCTCCATGATCACCATGGTTACTATTAAGTTTATTCTTTACTTTCTCGTAAAATTAAAAAGAAAAGAAAAGAAGAGAATATGTTGTCATGAAATCTCAAATTTGATCAAATTCGCTACTTTTATCATAAAGTCATAAGTTTTTTTGTTGTATAATCACAAGTGAAATTGGAAAATAAAGTCACTTCTTTTCCTTTTTTTTGTCATAAAATATCGAATTTCACAAAAGTCGAGACCTTTATCATAAAATTGAGACTTTTGTAAAATAACAAAAAAATTTAAAAAGCTAATTTTGTCGAAAAATTGAAAACTTTGAAAGATCAGCTGCTCTCCACCTCAGTTATTTCACTTTTTGATGTCAGTACCAAATCAAACAGGCAGTCTTATTGAAATTCCATTAGAACTGTTTTAGTTATGTGATTTTCATAACACACTCTCACAGTTCAGATTACATGAATTTGTGGGCTGGATTTGGCCACCAGGCCTTGAGTATGATACCCCTGATTTAGAGTCAGTTCCTGTGGTACATTAAAAGTACTCCAGATGTTTTCTTGCCTTGAATATTACATGTATATGATTCCCTCCCTCTCTCCATCTACCTAAGCCCTGAGCCCAACCTTTGAGAAACTGAACAGATCTTGAGATGCAATATTCTATACAAAAAACATGCAACTATGTGCAGACCAACTTGTTTATTGCACATGCAGAACAAAATCTAAAATTATAATACATGTCCCAATCAAACTAACCAACATAGAAGAGCTGGATAAAATCACTATGATGTCACTCATAGCTTTTCTGAAGAGTTTGTTTGAAGTCTAAATTTTCAAGAGTCTCTGCTCTGCTCTGCCCTGGTTAATCCAAATAGGCAAATGGCAAATCACAGCTCAGAAGTCAAGTTCATCTAAGATTTGGCTTCATAGACATTCAAAATATTAATTATGCACACAATTGTGGCTTTATCTGATTTTTACCTGATGAGGAACATAAACATCCACATCCCCCACAGCAGTCATGGATGTCAAATCTAGCCACAGAGACCAAATCCAGGTCTTGTAGGATGTAAATGTTAATTTTCTTCTGGAAAGTTAAACATTTTCACACAAGATGTATTGGAGAGCTTTTGGAGCCAGCTTTTGCACTTGATGGTTCTCTTCTAGGAGAGGGAACCAAGTTGTTTTGTCTTGCTTATATCCTTGAGTCAAAAAAAGCATAAAACAGTGATTAAAGTTATTAAATTTCATAAATCCTTCACCAAAGGAACATAAGTTATTACTGCTGTTCTTGAAACAAGAATCAAGTCACATTGCACAGCTGCTGTCTGGAGCCTGACCTTCCTGTCAGCACGGCAGATTTTGTTGTCCTTGTATCAGCTGTTATGCAGCCGAAGACTTTAATAAAACTGTAACCATCTACGAGGGCAGGAGGATGGACATTATACGAGCAATCTGCAACAAAGGTTATTTCTAGCAGAGATTTCACATTATTTTTTACTTGTGTATGCATGGATGGTTGTGTGATGATGACAGTCTTTTCTGGCAATGACCTAACGCAATGAGAAGCTAAGACATGCAGATTGGTTTTGTTTTGAGAATGGCATTTTAATGAAAACAGATTAGTGTGGAAGCAGCCTTAATTAACATTATCAGTTTTGCAATGAACAATCAACGTATTACCATCCCCCCCTCCCCATCTGCCTTCTCCTCTGAGGGTGAGACCTGTCTGACAGACGGTCTGCTGCTTTGACAGCTCTCAGAGATTGGCTAGGCAGCACCAGGTTTACAAACCTAAATACCCAAATCCGTCCCTTTAAAGGAGTTACTAAATGACAAGAATTTGTCATTTGGTGAGCAATTGGGGAAAAAAAGCCACAATGACATCACAGTCAGATTATGAGAAAAAAGAAAAAAGCCTCTTCATCTTTGCCAACTCTGAACTTCACACCAAGGTGGATTGGCTGCAAGAGCTGTAAAGCTGTAAAGAAATTGTGTCAACCTCTAGAAAATACAAAAAAGGTCACTTAAGAGGGCAAACAGAAGACAAAGTCTCCTGAACAGCATCTGCTGTCCAGCATTTTTTTGATTCTCCACCTTATACGGCAGTCATTCCTGCAGCAACGACTGATGATTTTATGATTTCTCTGAGATGAACTTTACTCTGTGAAAATACATTTACTTACTGAACAATATGAGATTAAAGTGTCTATGCATCTGAGATAGAGAAATAAAATAAAAATCTTCTAAGGATACTCCCATACTTTCTTTAAATGTTATCTCTCCTTGCTTCTCCAGATGCATTTGATGAACTGTGACATCATTCGGAACATTTTGCAGTTGCAAAGATCAGCTTTGAGGCTTTGAGGAAACTGGGACGGGGGGCAACAAATCATTGTGTGTGTGTGTGTGTTTGCATGTGTGTGTCGGGGGGGAATCTTTTTATATGCGTTTCAATCATTTCCAGCTGTGTTTGTCAGGTTGCTTTCACCATGATCTCAACTTCTCTGCCTTCTGACCACGTCCAAGCAAACCCATAAGCTGTGAATTTATGAATCAGTTAAAAAAAAAGCAGATGAGAAAGAGGCTGACTGCCACTTCACAGTGAAGCGGTTCAGAGAGGTGAAAGGTACATCTGGATAAACATTCACACCCCACCACCACTGTGACGTGATCCCACGTATGATGCAAAATTTTTGATCAGTAATTTCTTGTTGTTTTCTGATCGCAACAGTTCTAAGATATGAGTTGGAGAGCAACAACAGTGCTAGCGTTGATATTGTCAATATGCTTTTAAGGAAGCTGTTAAACTTGTTGATTTAATGATACTAATTCAACATTTGAGACATATGTCCAAGTGCTCAAGTATTTTTTGTTATGAATTTGATAATTAATCATTTGAAATCAAAGACAGTAGCTCACAGATGTGTTCCTTTATGGATTATTTGGTTTTATCTGATGTATTATTTATCAGATTATTTGGTCGATCGTTTTTTATTCTTTGAGTTTACAGCTAAGATGTTTCAATTTTGTTTTTTTAATGGTTTCATATTGTCAGAAGAAAAGTTTTCAAGCTGACAATTTATTATGTCCTAACTCATGTATCAGCTAAATAACTGGGGAGATCAATTTATAATATTACAATAAAATCTAAAATGCCCTGACGCCCGTTTAAAATTGCACTCAGTGAATGCTACATAATATGTCTAATGGAAATTAAAAACAGAAAAAAAACCAAAAGAACAAACAATATCAAACTTTTCACACCCATCTGTCTAATTAGTTAGGCTTTTGGTGTCACATAAATAAAATACTGTTGCTTTTATATTGTTAGACCATGCTGTCAGCAGTTTAGGGAGCTTTGTTCTCGCAGTTCTTAAGTGGTGGCTGTGTACTCTGGCTGTTTGTCCTCAAAACAATTAATGCTTATTTGGACAAGATCCAGAAATATAAACTGTTTCCAAACAATGCTCTTGGTTTACCCCAGCCTATCACTCAAATAGAGCTGGTAGAAGCTCCAGCAGACCCCGGGGACCCTAAAAAGGAAGAAGCAGGGATAGATAATGGATGAACGGATGGATGAATTGCTTTTGTTATCTTTTGTGTGTGTGTGTGTCTTCACTATAATGCCAACAAGCTAAAGCTTAACGCTCATTTGTTGTTTGTTCTCTCATAATATTTCCATATGAACTCACCATATGACAAAATGCGCCCTCTGAGCTTTAATCGTGTTATATAAATTGTTTAGCCATGTGTTTTTGTTTTGAAATGAATCCTCCCACGAAGTCTCAACAGTATCTAAATTTCACCACTAGATGGCAGCATTGCAACAGGAAGTGATAAAACAGTGCCTTATCTGTTTTTGCCATGAGGCACATTAATACACACACAAAAACACACACGCATGAAGTCAACACAAGGGTTTTTCTTCCCTTAAAAAAAAAAAAAATACGCAGTGTACATTTCAGGCCCCTTCTTTACATATATTTAAAATTTGCATCATCAGTTTTACATTGTTTTCTGTTAAATATTATTTTAAACACACAACATACACAATGCAAAGCGAGTGCTCTTTGTTTTTATATATATAGGTGAGCTACTTCAGGGAAAAAATATTTCAATATAAAATAAAAAGGTAGGAAAATTAATATCTGTCATATGGCACTCCTGGGGGGAAAGCCATTATCTATCAGTCAGTTTTTTGTTAAGCCAGTTAAGTTTTAAGTTTTTAAGGTTCTTGTCATATCAGTCCTGTGAAGCATGAATAAATCTTTCTTTCAAATCAACCTTTAATTCCAGAATTACATACATGAATGTTAGACAAGGACAAAAAGCATTGCGTATACGGAATGGTGCTGACTGCCATTTGTTTTCCAGCATGGGCTTTTGGGATGGTTACACTGGGAGATAATGATTATGTTCATGTTGTTCTGCTTTTTAATAAGGTGTTCTAAATTTATAGAGTAATATACTTTGCCACAATGCCAGAAGTCCTTAATATCTTAAATTCAGGGTTTCACACTCTGAGGATAATAAAACAATTTTCTGAACAAAGGACTGGCCACTAATCTTCCAAGCATGTTAATGCTTTGTTTTTGTGCATCTCATATGTTGGCAGAGGAATTTTAATGAAATTAATTTTTTTTTAATGTTCTGGAAATATTGGAAAACATGTTGGTTTGTTTTCTCCCTTTCTCACTTGTTTTATGATTTGTTGTGTTTTCTTTTTTTCTCCATTAATCCTAGTTGGATCTTGTGCATAGTCCGTGCAGTCAACAAGGAGCAACAAAAGCAAAATGAGATTGAGGTAAGCTGATTTCAGATTTAAAACTGAGCAACTTAACTTTGTTTCGCTTTTGTAATACAGCCCAGTTTAGATAAACAAAAGCATCTGCCCCTGCGAAAGGTGAGCTTTACATTTCTGTATTGTTTTGCCAGGATTGGCATATGGATAAGTACCAGAAGGACACTTCATTTCAAGTGCAAAAAACAAACAAACTATAAACATATTTCCTTAAAGGTCTTACAAATCTTATAAGCTTTCACTTCGTTCTGATTCTGTGTTTGAAAAACAGACTCCACTGATTCAGGCAGAAACCGTTTTAAAGTTGTGCATTATGAGATTGCAGAAATTAAAAGAAAAAGTAATAGACTGAGTTCATCATCCACTTGTTTTTCTCCCTGTTTTGTTTCATATTTATGTGACTTTAGAGTAATGACTATAGGCTGTAAATGGTCTTTTCCTAGTTTGTCGGCATCTGAGGATTAGTCTCTGTTAGAAAGCTTTTGTAAGGGCCAGATTTAATTTCCGCATGCCAATGAAAAATATATCAAAGACAGCATTTATGAGAAACGGGTAGTTTATTGGTGGGCAACTTGTTAAAGGAGTAATACTTTTGGCCACAAAGCATCAAAATATTTTGGTTGACGGAATTACATTCTTGGTATTAAAAAAAAAGGCCAAAATAGTGAGCAGTTGATAAATGAACGGTGACCGTAAAGAGTCCATTCTTCGTACCACAACCTGTCTCTGGTCATAGTAACGTTTCATGTGTCGCATTATAGAGGTGAGGTGGAACACAGAAGCTGTGACGAGGTTCTAGTTCTTGAAGCTTAAGTGTCCTGATGTGTGCAGCAGGATATGTGCTGTCAGTCTGATGTTGCTTGTGAGGAGGCAATGCTGGGAGCCTCACACCTGACGTCAATTTTGTGGAGCACATGCGGCTCTCCATTGAAAGCGGTCCAGTTAGTCAACTACTAGACTATCTAGTTAACTAGACCAGTGTTTTTCAACCCTGGTCCTCAAGGCACACTCTCCTGCATGTTTTAGATGAGTCCCTGCTCAGTCACATCTGACTGGATGGCCATCAGATTGTCTTCAAAGTCTACACAAGTCTGTCAATGACCCACTAATTAGAGCCAGGCGTGCTTGAGCAGGGAAACATCTAAAACATGCAGGACAGCGTTCCTTGAGGACCAGGGTTGAAAAACACTGAACTAGACAAGAGTCCTGAAATGATCTGTGGTCACATTATTATCTTGTTTTATCTCTAAGATATAAAAAGATTATTACACTCTGTTAGCTCAGACAGTGCTAAGAAGCTAAAGTGTTGACATGTAATACATTTGTAGATTTATATCATTTCAACTGATGAGGTACATTAATAATAATACATATGAGAGTTATACAGAGTAAGCAGAGTAATATACACAGACACACACACACACATATACATATACATATATACATATAAGTATATGAAGTAGCTTGATGATTGATGAGGTACAACAAAGATGGTATGGCAAGTGGGATCCAGGACAACAGGTCAGGCCATATATCGTCATCCCCACCATTCCAGAATGGGTACCAAGCCCAATTGAAAGCTTTGATACAAGTTCAGCTAATCTGAGAGGAAAGATTGTTACTAGGCTTGACACCATTACTCTGTGCAATCCCTTGCCAAGGTGAAGTGACAAAGTACCCTCTGAAAATCTGAGATGTAAGTACTACAATCAATACTAACTGGGAACATCACAGAAGCCAATAAACTCACTTACAGTACAGGAACAACGACACTAGATGTTGGGATACAGAATCAATGCAGGCTGTGAGAAACAGTGTCCTCCATGAAGAAGGTTGGAAAATAAGATGGCTGAAGAAGCTCACAGCACTCCATGAATGCTCAGCAGCTCAAATAAACCAGCTGGGAAGGGAGCCACTCCAAGTGGCCAACCCATGGCCAGACAGTCCTGAGTATGCACAACGTGGAGGCTTCTCCATTTTCGTGGCCAATTTCTCCAGTCACATGGCTCCATATCTCAAGTTGCTGAAGGGAACTGGAAATAACACCAGAGGAGCCAAGCACCAGCTACTGGTGATCAAGAAGGGATATGACTCGATGTCCCACAACTGGATACTGGAAAGCCTTGAGCTGTACAACATCAATAGGACACTGAGGACCTTCATCTTGAACATGATAGGAATGTGGAAGACAAGCTTACAGGCCAACTCAAAGCCAGTTGTAAAAGGTTAGTATCAAGTGCAGCATATGCCAAGGGGATCCCCACTGCTGCGCTACATAAGCCCTAACCCCCTCAGCCAGATCATTGAGAAGAGTGGCTATGGATACTGGTTCTGAAGTGGAGCAATCATCAGCCACCTCCTCTTCATGGATGACATTAAGCTGTATGCCAAGACTGAGCAAGACATCAATTAACTGATCCACAATCTCACAAGGGTGTACAGCAGTGATATTGGAGTGCCATTCGGGCTAGATCGGTGCACCCGGATGGTATCCAAGAGAGGAAATGTGATCGTAACCGAGGGCACCATAATAGATGCCCAGGGCAGTTATAAGTAAGTCAGCCACAGCCAAGTAAGGCAGGTCCCGAAGTTCACGCCATCAACATGCCTTACCAGTACTCACATACGCTGCAGGTATAATAAACTGGCCAAAGAAAAAATGAAAGCCAGTGATATCAAGACATGAGGGCTCCTCACAGTTCATGGAGGGCTTAATTCAAAATCCAGTACTCTGAGACTAAACGTTAAGTGATGTGAGGTGATGTGGAAGAGGAGGAGGTACAATCACAGAAGGAAAAACCCTTACATGGGATGTACCATTGACAGATAGAGGCTGATGTCAAGAAAACCTATCAGTGGCTAGGAAAGGCTGGTCTGAAGGACAGCACGGAGGCACTAATCATGGCAACACAAGAACAGGCCCTGAAAACAAGAGCAGCAGAGGCTGGGGTCTATCATACCAGACAGGATCCCAGGTGCAGACTGTGCAAAGAAGCCCCTGAGATCATCCATCACATAACAGCAGGGTGTAAGATGCAAGCAGGTACAGCATGCTTGGAACATCATAACCAAGTAGCAGGAATAATGTACAGGAACATCTGTGCCACATATGGGTTGAAGGTCCCAGAGTCCAAATGGGGGACACCTCCAATTATTGCAGAGAATGACAAAGCTAAGATCCTGTGGGACTTCCAAATCCAGACTGACAAACTGGTGATGGCCAGTCAGCCGGAAATTGTAGTGGTGGACAAGTTCCAGAAACAGGCAGTGGTGATAGACGTAGCAATTCCAACAAACACTGGCATCAAGAAAAAGGAACACAAGAAGCTTCAGATGTACCGCGGGCTGAAAGAGGAGATGATGAAGATCTAGAAGGTAAAGGCTAGAATAGTCCCAGTGGTGATCGGAGCTCTTGGGGTTGTAACCTCCAAACTGGGAGAGTGGCTCCAGTACATCCCGGGAACAACATCAGAGATCTCTGTCCAGAAGGGTGTACTCCTAGGAACAGCTAAGATCATGCACAGAACCCTAAGGCTCCCAGGCCTCAGGTGGAGGACCTGAGCTTGGAAGTTGGAACGATCCAGGAGGATGAAGAAGAGTTGTTTTCCAAAGTTGTATTCCATATTCCAAAGGTGTATATATACACATATTATGTGAAATTAGTGGTAGTGGTGGTCTCATATTCATTCGTTTTTTGGTTTTTTAACAACTTGACAGGCTGGATTTAAGAAAGAAAAAGATTATAAATAAAGAAAACATTTAATATGCATATATTTCTTGTATCTACTCTAGGAAGATATATTTATTATTGTGTTAAAAACATTAATTTTAATAACAGTGACTATTTGAGCTGAAAATATTTATACAAAATGAGGCCTTTATCTGCAAAAGTGCAATAACAGGCATATGTCTCTATTTGTCATATATTACATTAATATGTGCCTTTCGGCTTTGAACTTCACTAATTATAATGCACTCTCTCAACAAAACTCAGTTCTGACCGATAGGCAAGAAGGAGAAAACAATTTTCATAATGGAAAAATCAGGTCTAATCTCTCTGAAATCAGCCCAGGAGCTTCAAGAGATGCTGAAGGAGGGAGGGAGGGAGTGAAAGAAGAAGTCCTTAAATTAGAATCCAACAGAAGCTGATGTCACTTATCCCCACCCTTAAACCTTTGCTGAATGCCCTTTATCTTGCAGTAATGCCCAAGAAAAGGCTTCCGTTTCCACCCATCCCTCTGGTGTTTGGAAGGATTTGTGTTTGTCTTTTTTTTCTTCCTTGGGTTCAGTTTGTTTGCCACAATGTTTTTCAGTGATGTTTTTGTTGTATTTGAGGTGGTTCTCAGATCACTGAGAAACCACTAACTGCTCTTACACAGTACCATTACAACAAAGAGTCTTGATTCTGAGTGAGTGACCTGGAGTCACAAGTTAAACGACCTGAATTTTAAGAAAACAAACTGGCAAATATTATTCATTTAAGTAGAATTTGTAACAGCATTTTCATTAATATGTAAAATTCGACATGTCCTGTGTGAATTTCATCCAAACAGCCAAGAGGGGGCAGTGTTGTTTCCCCCTTTTTGGTGTGTTTATTGCAGATGGCAGATTGTGAAGAACCTTAAAATGATCTGGCTGTTAAGAAGTTCAGTGTTTTAAAATCTTAAAATATGAGAACTATTATGTCACTTTATATTAAATAATAGTTCCTGTTCTACTCACACTGTCCCAAAACAAACTGAAAATAATAAAACAAATGAAAAATGTCATCTGCATGTGTGCCTGTCTGTCCATTTTTAAAAGCTAAGCCTAATGTGATTGACCATAAAGGGTTAAGAACCAAATAAAAATGGAAAATCTAAATTAATATATGGTTTTAACTACTAATAACTGTCTTCTTTTTTTCACCAGACACTGTTGTGGTGAAGGGATAGAAAAACTAACTCTAAGTACACTAAGTATAATTACATATTTATGATGTCCAGTTAATCTTTCTGAATCAAGGTATTGGAGTCTCATTTATGTCTTCTGAAATATGGAATCCATTTTACACAGAAAATATAAATTGATTAGCATTTATGTAAATTTAATGATGGGCCATGAGTTGGAAAATTCAGCAAAATAGTAAAAAAAAGAAGACATCATATGCATTCAGGCAACATTCAAGTATTAGAAAGATTTTACTTCATCCTTTCAATTAATCAATTGGAGGACATTAAAAATTGGATTGTTGCATATGTGTCTGTTTTGTTTTTGTTTTTAATCAATGACCAGACGTCTCTGAACATGTTTACATCATTATGTTCCTGTGGAAGTCTGGTGGTCACTTTCTGGTATTATTACTAATAACAATTATTATTATTATGATAGTTGTTATTATTGTTATGATTATTATTGGGATGTACTATAGAAGAAGATTAAAGGCCTCAGGGACATTTTTTCTTTTTAGGATTCTGACTTTAATTTCAGACTTCTCAGAATAAAGCCCCCCCCCCAAATATTTTATGTTTATATTTTTAATTTTACTGTTGCTGTAATCCTCTTCTGTAGGCTACTGTATTTGCAGCAGCACATTTCAGAAAACTGTGGACGTGTTTACCACTGTGTTGCATCATCTCGTATTTGAACAACATTAAGCCGTTTTGAACTGAGGAGACCAGCTGTAGCTTTGAAAACAAAATGTTTTTCCATCCGTAGGATTTTAGCAGCTCAGCAGTTAGTGGCCTTTTCTCATTATTTATTTTTTTCTTAATTCATGAATTATTGTAATTATTATTATTATTATTATTATTACATCCATTAACTATCTCTACCCACTTGTTCCTGTGCAGGGTGCCAGCTCTCTTTGGGGTGAATGGCAGGGGTACAATCACAGTCAAGCATGCATGGACCTTCTTGCTGTGAGGAAACAGTGCTAGCCACCGCGCCACTTTTTTTTTTTTTGATTTTATGAATGTATCATATATTTTCAGTGGGTGACGTATATTTGTGCGGTATAAAGGCCAGTTTAAGACCCTGTCACTTTCTCTTCAGGACCCTGTTACTGTAACACATGCAATATGAGGTTTAGTATGGTGAAATAATAAAAGGCCCTCCCTGCAAATTGTTGTTTGGATGTTAGTATATATGGTAGATGGTAAATAAACTGAATTTATACAGCACTTTCCTAGTCTCATTGGCCTTTCAAAGCTCTTTGCATTCACACACATTCTTAAAGGACTCTCTTAGTCTATATACGTCTATACAGATTTACTTCTATTGAGTTTATGCAGTGATTGTTGTTGTTTTGTTTTTTTTAATCTATCACGTAGACAGTCACACACTGATTAATATAATTTTTTTTGATGGTGTTTCAACAGATGTCCACAATACACATCCTACACACACTGATGCACCTCCATCCCATCAAAAAAGCCGGATTTGTAGAAATGTATACTGATAACATGACAGATGAGTGCTCTCATTGTTAGGCAAGAGAATGGAGCATTTATAAATTAAAGAAAGAAATTACTACTGAACCATCATTTTCTATTTGTTTTTTGTTTAGTTATTTATTTCATTTATGGAGCCATGTTTATTTAGCTGATTGCTGACACAAGGAACCACCTGAGGGCCAAAAGATCAAAATCTGTCATGCTGATCTCTGGACTTGTTCTTTGCCTACACATAATTATTTAGATTTTCTGAATCTTTTGATTATAATATTTTGCATAAAATAAATATATTCATTCTGTAACGCTGAGAAACTTTGATGTTTTTAATCTCTTGAAGATTTGGTCCAGTGAAGAGCTGGCGACCCGTCCGGGGTCTCTTTGCCAGTGATATCCAGGATAAGTTCCAGGCTCTCATGGATGGATGGACGGATGAATGGATGGATGGATGGATGCTTTGATCCTTTTTTTCTCTTACGTTTTGCCTGTATCTCCAAAAAGCATATATATATATGACATATATTTCTTAGTTTAAACATTAGATATCTTTCCACTTTTCCTGTGTGTGAATATTCAGAACAAATAATCAGCATATAATGGAATTTTTTCTTAATTATCATTTTGTACAGCCTCAAAGGTGTCTTCAGAAAAGTGGTTGGTGTTGTCACATTTTAGCCATTGGAGGTGACTTGATTACATTCTCATGCCTGAGAGTCCAGGAAAACAGCATATGGAGACATGACATAGGAGAATTATTGATTTGTGTTCACAGCTTAAACTCAGTCCATCTTGTTATTATCTCCCTTTAAGCCGATGTATACTCAAAGAAAGTTCTCATTTAATCAGCACAAACAGAGAACATACATGCTGGAGTGTAGCTGATCTGTTTTCCCCCTCCGTGGACGGCTGAAACACTGCAGGGCCACTTTTCAGGAACAAGAGAAGAGACTCTGGTAGAAGATGGAAGACAGAGGAAAAAGTGTAGTATCTGTTTATTTATTTAAATACAGGGCAAAGTCCAACAAAGAAACTATGCCAGCAAAATATTGTGTGCATATGTCAGTGAGTCGTGTTGTCATATGCGTGTCTATACTGTACCACATATCAGCTGATACATCATCTGTCCATGTGTCCTTCTGTGTGTATATGCCAACGTATGCTCTTGTCTATTTGTCTGGCAGCATGATAATGCTGAGCCTCACGAAGCCGCTTGCCTTTCTGTTGTGGCTCCTTGTTCTTGGCCTACTTTTTGAGAGGTGAATTGAGGGCAACTCGAGTCTATGGGTAAGGGGATTAGGTCTCCAAACATGCTCCTCTCCAGTTTGGGATTTTGCCCCGATGCCAGACACTTAAAGTCTGCTAGGGATTAAGATAAAGAGAGAAGTAAGAGCGGTGTGTATTGTGGTTGTTTTCAGGGGCAAAAAAGCAAGAGCAGGGGCAGGTGGTGGTTAATAGGAAAATAAGATGCATGGTGGTGATATGATCCAATTCACCACTTCAGCATTTGCTGACCTATATGCCTGTGGCTCGTGCCATGATGCCGGTCAGCATGTCTTTTAAGGGATGAGACACAATAGTGGAGAAGCTGTTCTTTTCATTTTGTTTGTATTAGTGGATGATCTCTGCTTAAGTCAGTGGTTTAATTAGGAAATGGCTCAGTTCAGAGCTCAATATTATTAGTCCCACAACTTCCTGTTATATGATACAAAAGAACTGGATCATCCCAAGAAATGTGAACTACCTGACATCAGTGTCAAGCTCACAAAGTGGCTGCATTTGCCACATGACTCCATTTGAAACGGTCATCTAAAATACAACATCATCTTCAGCAGCACCTTCACAACAGGTGAACCCTCCAGCTAAAATATATGAAGTGACATGACCTCTAATTATTTATCAGCTGATAAAAGCATCAGGTTTAAGTATTAGTGTTCCTGAACCTCTTATGTGGCTTTCTGGAGTCTTCACAGGAGTCTGCCTTTTCCTTTGTCTTAACAGTGCAGGGGGGAGCGCACCACCCGCCCACCCTGCGTCTGGAGGCACCTCCTGGGTTAAGAGGAGGCCGCTTGCACCATCATGCTCCTCCAAGAAAGTGGGTCATGAGTCTGAGACTGTGGGATTACAGGCCGTCATGCAGGCGTGTGCCGGGCAGCCTCTTATCCGCAGTGTTTTAGTCCACACCACCCGCCCCACCCCCTCCCTTTAGCAGAAAAGAAAGGCAGGAAAAAAAAGAAAAGAAAACACATCACACAGGCTGCATAAACATCCCTAAGCTTGTTAGCTTAAGACACATGTGAGCTGACAGCGTAACAGTGGCAACATGAAGAGAAAAACAAACAAAAGTGAACTAATAATTGAGAGCTTTCTTCACAATTAATCGTCTCTTGTGTACTGAATTTCCACCAATTCAGCAATAACGTCCAACAGCGACATGATAAATGCTGGCTTTAAAACAGCTGACACCAGGCTTACCAGTGGCATTCTGGTTGCACAGTATCTCTGACGTGGAGTATGATCAATAAGTAAAAAGATTACAACAATTTAAATCTTTTAATTTTCCAGTAGAGTGATGCCGTTTCCCTGCATGGCCACCGTTCAGTGTTCATCTCACTTCTTTAAAGTTAGAGATGGAAAAACGAAGGGAGACTTTAAAGTATAAATATAAACTAAGAGTGGGGGAACAAAGTATGGAAGTGCAAGTAAAAATGAAAAGGAGTTCAAATATAGTTGGTTTGTCCTGCACCAGGGATGAAACTCCATCTCATTGTCTGAATCCACATTGGGGGGCTAGCTGATTGTGGCGTGAGGGACTCATTTGAGGCAGAGGGGGGTGGACAGAGATTTCAATTAGAGGGTTAGATGGGTCAATTAAAGTTCAGGTCTGACCACTGATGCATACTGATGCACGTGACGTCCTTGTAAATCCCAAAATAACATCGTTGTTAGTTCTCTGTGTAACGTTTAGAAATACATCTTTTTCCTTCTTTTCGTCACCCCACAGAGAGGCAGAGATAACCGCGAAGTAAAAATATTGCAAGACCGCTATGGTCTGCAAAAAGATGTTTAATTGTGTTTTTTGGTTGTTTTTTTTTGTGCTTTTATGCTAGTAATCACATTCTGTAAAACTGAACAAAATGTCTAGTTTACATATCTAATGTTGCTAAAAAACGAAATATTATAAACAAATCAGTCTCAGAGAAAACTCAGTCATCAACAGCTGATATGAATGAAAAAAAAAAAGCAGTCTCATGTTTACCTTGTCAGTAGAAAAATTAAACCACATGCTTTGGAATAAAGATGAAAATTACTGGATTTCCCTTCAGGGATTAAGTATTTTTGAATTGAATTGAATTGAATTGAATTGAATTGAATTGAATTGAAATGAATTGAATTGAATTGAATTGAATTGAATTGAATTGAATTGAATTGAATTGAATTGAATTGAATTGAATTGAAAAGAACTGTCTCGTCTGTTATCAGTATCAAAGTCCAAAAGTTGTGTTGTATAGAGTTTACTTTTGAACTCAGTTGATGCCCAATTGGCCACCAAACATTTGAGTTCTTCTGCAGACCACTACACGTTTCGTCATGTTCACCATCAGTCACTGCTTTTCTTTCGTTCTTTCTTCTTTTTTCTTTTTTTTTTACACATGTTTGACCACTGCTGATGTCATGGTTTGAGGTGCAAACCAGTTTTTTCGGTTCTCTTGCGAACCAACTTTTCAGGTTCCGAACCGTTTTTTTTTTTTTAGGTCTGAATGCACTGGCCGGTTCAAAACTGGTTCAAAAATTGTTCCCTACTCCTGCTCTGCTGAGGTGTTTCCATTTTGTTCTTTAACTTTTGTGGCACCCTTTGCTCTAATTTAGGGTCCAGCTCTGTTGTTTCAGAATCCAGCGCCTGAGTTTGCTTTTGATTTGTGACAGATATTTCATTTTTCCATATTGTCCCTAAAGGTTGTTTGTTTTTGTTCTTTTTGGGACTATATTTTATGACGAAAATGACTCCAAACAAAGTGCCATGGTTGTATTTTTGAGTGGCAGCTACAGACGCTCACATTTATCATCTTAAGTTTGTATTTTATAGTATGTTAATTGTGAAGTTGTGCAACGATGTATTGTTGTTATTGCATTTTTCATTTTGAAATTCGTCCCCCCTTCTCTCTTGGAGACAAGTGAGGACAGCAAGCTGATCAGTTCAGTACCTGAACCATCTTCTGCAGAGCTCTAATGTGGTTTTTTTGCATCGTATTCTGGAAAAAATGCACGAGCACCCCTGGGAACAGAAAAAAAAAAATCATCTTAAAGCAAACATTAAAAATCACTGTGCATTTCTGTATTAATGCCTCTGTAACAAAAAAGTAAACAACAAAGTCAGTACTGCTTCTTGATAAGATCATTGTCTTTTTTTTGTTTTTATTTTTTTGTTTGCACAGGAAAGGTTTTTTTTTTAATCATCATTTTTAATTATTACCCCATATTACAGTGCTTGATAAGTTTCCAAAAGAAATCCCTCATGCATTTATATCAACTACTGAAAAATGACAAGTCTTGATGCAATGTTTTCCAGTTTATTCTTACGCCCTTCCTCTTTTAGCACTAAAATTCTTCCAGATTCCTTGATTTGTTTAATAAGAAAAATATAAATACCTTCCAATGAGAAATAGTGTTATAAACACTTCAGTGAAATTTTTCATGGATTTGTTGACTGCACCTGTTTTTTTAATCTGTCATTGATATAGATTAACATATAAAATGAAGGCAACAAATAAAAGTAGAGACAAAGTAAGAATATAATAACCTATGTGTTGTTATTAGTATTATTATTTGTAGTATCAGTAGTGGTAATTTTTTTTCCATACTGTCCCATCTTGTTCTCATTTTGGGTTGTTGTTTCAATATGAAAAATAAGTTGCAAAGCCACAAATGAGGGGACCATACTTCAGCAAGACACGGTTGTCATGGCAACTTGTTGTGATGGGAGGCTGGTGCTAGACTGTATCAGCTGTGAAATCAAAACATGCAATCTCTAATTGGCTTATCACATCAGAGCGTCCCTCCCACTTTTTCAAAGTCTCCAGTCCAACTCATCTGTGCAAAGTGTGGCAAGAAATTTAGATCTACCGTAGCTATGAAACCAAGCTAATTACTGTATATTTGATTCTGATGGAAACGACTTGACAAGGACCCTAAACCACCTCTGTAGAACGATGTCTGTTTTTGATCAACATGTATCTGACTGCAAAAACAATTAAAAAAATCTGCTCTAAAAGGTTTCCAAAGCAGATCATGTCATCTTTAAAACATCTGATAAATGTAAAACTTTGATAATTGGTAAACTTCAGAGAATTTTTTTTTTTTCAAAAGCATACCACCTACGAACCAGACAGACCTCACAGCAGATTCACATCTGTACAGACATTCTCGGTCAAGCCTGAGCTCTGCTCGACAGGTCTGAACTCTGACCTCTCAGGCATTGTGGCCACCTCTGAGGTGGTGTGTCATTGCTTTAAAAAGCTGATATTTCCCACCCTGAACAAAGACGGGTAACACGGTGCAACCAGTCAGGACCCCAGACGGTGCAGCGGAACTGAGGAGCAGCATCCCCCCTATGAATACATTGGCAGTTGTTGGCCCTTATTGTCTGTGCGTGAAACTAGGGACACATGTTGGGTGGTAAAAGTGTCAAAGCCTGACTGAGGAGCCATTGTTCTGGTTTCCAGTGGTAGCAGTCCAGCTTTGTTGCCTGTGTTGTTCATCATTAGCATATCAATATTCACAGAAGTTGATGCTGGGCAGAGGTGGCAGTCTTTTTAGCCAAGATTAGACCTTCATAGAAAAATAATGAAACCCACACTCAGCTCGTGAGGGCCAGCTGTTGAGTTTAAGCACATAATTGATGAAGAAGTGTGATAAATCTCGATGAGCTAAAAGTGGAACTTACTCTGAAGCACATTCTCAAATTACAAGAAGATGATTACAAAAAAAATTGCAGCACACTTGAAACACTTACTCTTGTTTTTCCAGTTACCTTGGGTGGATAATAAAGCCCTAAATGGTGACACCGTTTCCACCCCACACCGCCCATCCCAACATACCTCCCTCCCCTCCCTCCACTCTAGCCAGCTGACCCCATGACTGGCAGAGCGGTGGACAGTTAGCCTTGTCTTGTATTGTGTGTGTGTGTGTATGTGTGTTTGTGTATGCTCCCAGAGCAAAGCCACCAGAGTATCGGTTAGTCCGTGGCCCAAGCGGAGAAGCGGTTGGGCAGTTTAGCCAGCTGCTGGGGGATGCGAGGCTCGGTTGGCCTGATCAGTGAAACCTTGCCAGATGGAGCCATTTCATAACAATGAGAGTTGTTCACTGTGGTTGAAAACTAGATGCTGGGTAATCTGGAAACAAAGAAGGTGGAACTATATCAAATCTAAACCTCTATTATTTGAAATCTGTAACCTATTCCTATAAAAAAAAATAGCTTATTTTCCAGCTGCATTTGACTTATGAATGCACATTCCTTTACACGTTCAAAATCATTCACATCTTAATTTTGCACCATCTCCAAACCCTCCTTATATTATATTTTCTTCTTTAGAATTCTCACAAATGTTTGCGCTCTTCTTCTTTCAGTTCAAACAAGCAACAGGCTGAAGTATCTTGGGACTATACTCCGCCTAGGAGTAACCAAGCCTGGGTAATGAGGCGTGTGATTGGTCCCCTCCCTCCTGGACAAGACTGGTCTTTGAAGGACATGATTGATCATGACAGCAGCACAATGGCTGCCTGGTGTCAGAGGGGTGACATGGGTGCACACGGACCCCCCGCAGCAACACTTGGTCGCCAGACTCAGCTGTGTATGAGCAGTTATACACACGCAAACCCATACAGTACATATGCACAATTCAGGACACAAGACATAGCGTGTGCAGTGTTATATATAAACAAAGCGTGGCCATGTGTGCTCCAGTCTGCTTCTAAATGCATATTCACACATTTTTTTCAAAATATATTTTTAATGCATTGGTCTTCTACATGTGGTTTGGGAATGAAAGCATCAATTTAAGATCTTTTTGTTTTGGAAAGCAACTTCAATGAAGACAATTGACAAATTCATTATTTTCCTGGATGCTATAAAAGGATTTGATTTAACTAATTTTATGGAATCTTAAAAAAGAATTAAACTCCTGCATTTATTACATATATTGTTGTTCAGTCTTACAATAAACTCAAAAGAAGGAATTGATTAGTGTGTTTTTTTATGCTCACTATATCAAAATTCACAAATAAGAAGCATATATTTTCTCCTGATGACAGAATACAAATTTCTGTCAAAATTATTTTCCATCACTGTTCCACTTTGTATTAAATGTCTGCATTCTCTTTCAGGCAAGTGTTGCTCCTCAAAGGACAACAGAGGTTTCGCTAGAAACATGCTGTTCATTTTTGAAGTAGCCCTCATCCACATGGCACTCATGAGACCACTGAACCAGCTCATCAAGGTCAGAAATCAAGTTGTGTGAGGTGCAAAAGGCAGCGTCTCAATGGAGGACCATTACAGCTGATTGAGGCTGCTTCTTCAAGTAGGACCCAGGTGTGTTGACACGCTACCAATTTTCTGTGATGATCCTCTGTTGGTTTTGCTGTGTACAAACAAAATAGGGTAAGAGTCTTAGCATATTTTAGAGGCTTTGCTCATTTTAATATTCATGCAAGGGAGTTTGAGGATACCTTAAAACAAAATATTTGAAAAAGTCAGTTACTGTGACCATATTTCATACAGTTTTGTGTTTTATACCCAATTTTAGGTCAATATATGACTCAAATTCCTCAAAAAAAAGAAGATAAAAAAGATTAGTTATACAGCTCAAACTGAAAGAAAAATGAGTCACTAAATAATAGAATTACATTTATAGATAAAATCTGAAGGCGCATTCAGATATCGTTTCCTTTCATTACTAAGTTGCATGGCCAGGCATTCACTTCATGAATAATTATCTCTAGTGAGATGAGTCTGGTACCCCTCCCATTCACAGCCAACTCCACCAATACCGAATATACTGAACCAATTACAATGGGACACCGGTCGGATCTAAATGATGACTTCTGCAAGAGCGTCTAAGAGCCACTGTTCAAAACAACCAAGGTGGCGATAGAATTGCTAATAACACTTTGGATCAAGAAGTTTTCACAGTTAAAGTGACAACAGTTTTTCGCTGGTGTTCCTCCTCCTCTGCATGTCATTGTTGATGTCTTTTCTTGATTCCAGTCTAGTTGTTACTCTGCCGGTCGCATCCTGTGTTTCCAGGTCTCTATGTTTAGTGAAAGATTCGTAGACTGAAATCATTTCTGGTAGGAGAAGAGAACAACTGCCTCTCTAAAACCCATATTCAAAACCGGTCACAGCAGCAAATGATATGAATGATTATAAAGCAAATGATCTCTTTCATTGATTCTAAGTTGTTTGAAATTACATGTGATCTTCCTGCATAAGAAGAGATTCATCAGAAGGTTGCTGGCTCATTTCTGGCCCGATTAACCGTCTACACAGTATGTCACTAACTTGACTGGCATTGATGCAGTACAGACTCCACCTATGCCACACTGAAACTGTTATGTTCACAACAAAAAAACAATTCAACTTCTGTCAGCAATAACAACATAAATGACACAAACAGCTTATAGATTATGAACAGTTATCTTAAACTAATATTACTGGATAAACTACTGGATAGACTGTCTAGAAACTGTACCCAACCACCTCAAACAAGCTACGATGTTAAAGTTCATTAATTTATTCTTTCATTTTGAAATTACTGGACGCATGACTTTAAGACAAACAGTTGTGGTAGGTCAGTCCACCTCACTGCCAATGAAAATATAAAGACTCATTAATGGGAAACATTCAAACAAGAAATCTTTAGGTTTCTAAAGAGACAATGTCAGACCTGCTGAAGTATGACATAAGTTGATCAAAGTTTTCTTCACTTCTTTGCAATGTCTTGACACTAATTGCCCTTGGTGGACTAATGAGCAGAAGAGCAACTCTAATTGGCTTACACCGCTAGTGGGCTGGCATGCTGGGCGAGTAAAATTGAATCAAAGCTGCAGGACTACGTCAGGATTTGCGTTATGGTCCTAATGAGAGAGACTGGCACTCAGCCAAATAGGCTGCTCTGTATAGGCATGGGTTTATTTAGTGCTGGGAATGATTATACTGTTGACACTTCTCTGTCAGACTGCTGAAGACGGGATGTTGGGAAAATAAAAATTATATTTTTGCGTCACTTTGAACTTTATTGTGATCTCCAAATGGACAAGAGCATATTCACTTCATTCCCTCCCACCAGTAAAGTCATGCAGGTCTACTCTTTTACCAGACAAAAGAGAGGCGCAGCCATGGAAACGCACGACAACAATGTCCAGTTGCTCCATTGTGCGCCTTGAAAGACAGACACGTGCAACACAACATAGATAAGGAGAGAGACAGACAGAGAGAGAGAGAGCGAGAGAGAGAGAGACAGAGAGAGAGAGGAGGGCAAGTGCTGGCTGGTGTGTGAGCGTGCTTAAAGAAAGCCTCGGGGGATGTTAGAGCAGCACACACCCCTGAAGCCTGCACAGAGAAAAACTCCCCTTTCAGCACCCTGGACAGAGGCAGCGCCCGGTTTTGGTGGGGTTGAAGTCAAGTTTCAGACTCCAGGCTCACAGTTCTCGCTCCTTATCTCGAGCCCATCGGCATCAAGAGGGCCTCTTGATGAATATTCAAAGAGGAAAAACCGGCGGAAGTCCTTTTTTGACGTTTTTTCTATTATTTAAATTGCCGCAGAGCAGACCTGAAGTCACTCTCAAGAGGATAAATTACCAAGAAAGTTCGGTTTTGAATCCACGGTAGCTCGCTAAGTTTTTTCTCTCTTTCTTTCTTTTTTTGAATTTATTGTTGTTTCAAATCACAGACTTTCTGAGCCGTTTTTCTTCTTCTGGTGGTCCTCAAAATGCTGCTTGAACACCCGGGGTCAAGCTGTCAAAACACCGGAAATTTTTCCCGGTATAGCTCAAGCCAAGGTAAGAGACATAGTCTTGGAACTGTTTCCTGAACTGGATCTAGAGAAGCGTATCATATCAGATATGAGAATGACTGTGTTTTAATTTGGGGTATGTCAATGAGTTGTTGTGAAATAGTGGATAATGCAACAAATCAGAACAGCAGGGATCAAGGTTTTAAAATTGGCTCTATTGTGAAAAACAAATTTTACTCCGAAAAAACACTGATTGTCGTTGGATGATTGACAATGAATCGAGTCTTACAGCCAAGACGTGTGATGGTGGGTAAAGTCTTCAGCCCACGTCGGTGTCAACAGAATGTTTAGAGGCGCCTCGTTTGCTGGAGACGTTATGAATCCGTAATGAGTCTTCATTGTTGGACAATCACACGAACAGATGTTATGCGCGTGCTGTCATGTCACACCACGGCCTGCAGTTGTCACGGCAGCGCAGCGAGACACGCGGAGATCCGGACACAGCACCGAGTCCGCTGAGGCTACTGCAGCCTCAGTGACAGGCTGGCAGCACGCTCAAAACCGCTCCCGTGCAACACTCAACAGGTGTCTCCTTTCTGCGCCGACAGGTGGGACACCTGAGGTGGTGATGTAGTCTGAAATAGAGGCTGTGGCTGTTCAATTCATTTTTCATTGGGGTCCATCTTAAAACATTAATAATAAATGTAATACATCTTTATTTGACCTGTAATAGGTTGGAAACTATTTTTAACAAAGAAAGTAGAAGTAGGTTATATTCAGACAAAACAATCAAACAAACAAAAAAACAAAACACTACCAATTGGACTAATTTCCTCTTCAGAAATCGAAAAAACAAACAAACTTGGTTTTATTTAATCATCTTTGTGACTTTTTCCTAACTCACTGACCATTACTCTGATGGCGATTTTATGGCTTTGTTGTCGCATTACTGTCGGCTCACCCCCTCAAAAGCGAGCGATCAATATCACATAAAAAATATTACAAAGCTGAAAAGTAAGAGGCGCACCCATGAACCCCACACACCTTATCTCCAAAACGCCTTTCATATACTCCCGAAATACAGGCAAATGGGGCATTGATTTTAGATTCATCAGCAGGTTGTGGCACTACCCGTGATTTCCCCAGGCGCTCTTTTGTGCCAAGGATCAGTGTCAATAAAATTCATTGGGGTGCTGGCCCGATCAACATGTTATTGAACAGCCAATCTCTCTCCTAAATAAACACTTGTCTTTGAACACTCAGCGTGCATGAAAGGAAGGCTGCCTGTTTGCGCGCGCGCTTGTCTAGAGTAGCCTTTTTGTTTAATATTTAAAAATAACTAATTTATTATATGATAGAAAACTGACGCTTGATCGGTCAGTGTTAACTCATTTTTAAAATAATAAGGATGATAGGCCTAATTATGTTTTAGCTGCCTCCTTTTACGCAAAGCGTCACTAGAACCTGTTTTAGAAATAAAAACGCACTGGAATATTTTCTCATTTATATAATAAGTGAACTCCATTTTTTTCTGATGCTGAACGTTCAGTTCAACATGTTTCCATATGGTTTATTTAAAGCTAAAGGCGTGCCGAAATACTACGGAAGCTTGGAGCTGCTAGGAATTGTAAAAAAAAAAAAAAGAAAAGAAAAGAAAAGAAAAGAAAGAAAGACAGAGAGAAACAAAATACAAAAGATACAGCAATGTTAGCCGTAGATGCATGTCAAGCATTTGACAGAATAGAGTGGAATTA
>JBAMYA010000004.1:6846181-6868404 GCA_037176975.1 Arrhamphus sclerolepis | reverse complement strand
GAAAATGGGTTGAACTCTAAGATCGTCATTTTAGTTGCAGGCTGTGTCTCAGAGAAAAAAAAAGGTACGGGGTGCCAATCCTTTCAACTTTTTTGTTTTTTTTTTTTTTTTTTTTTTTAAAAAGGAAACAAGACAAGGACAGTCTGAGACTTTTGCACAAGCCCCTTCCCCCTTTTTCGTGATGAGCAGGTTACCCCAAACTTCTTGAAGTCACGTCATCCTCTCTCACTATACTTACTTGAATTTGGTAACCAAATTAAAAGTGGAACTGAAGAGAATACGTTTATCTTTTTCTTTTCTTCTCTTTTTTTTTTTTTTTTTTTTGGTCTTCCACTCATTTCAGTTTTAAAGAGGAAACGGGTCACGTCACTGTAACGCGTCTTGGATCACTGAAACTCCATTGGCTTCCTCCCCTCTCCTCCTGCGTATTCCTCTTCCGGGTGAGGTATTCACAGTTAGGTGATGTTGATCTACCTCCCCCGTCGCCCAGGAAACGGCGCAGCGTAATCCCGCACAGGCTTCGACACCGTGGAGCTTAAAAGCGAACTCCTACTGCACCTTTTCCGCGCTTGTGTTCCCCCCAACCCTCCCGACTCTCGTCTTCTAGCCTACGCAAGTTTGACAACACCTGCGCGTGTGAGTGTGCGCGCGCGCGCGAGTAGACCAAAGCAAGACAGACTGGCGTTCATGGAAGCGTAAATCATGAGCCATGGATGGACGTGGTGAGCGCAATTCTCCAAAAGATGCACCAAACAACGCGGAGATGCTCCTCGCTCTGCTGTCGCGAAGTGAGGAGTTGCGGAGAGGTAAATACGATGCTAAGTATCACCCCCGCCCCCCATCCCCTGTAGTGCTGTTTATGCTGCACAAGTTTGTGAGAATTAGACCTTCGCGCGCACTCGTGTAGAAATGGGCCTTCAAGTGTGGTTGTGGGACAAATTGCCGCGTGTTGCGCATGTGTTGAGGAGGTAACTCTCTATGTTTAATGCCACTGAGTTGCACTCTTTTATTATTATCATTATTATTTTTAGGAGCCTATCGTTTATAGTGAGATTTGTCTTAAAGCTGATGCCTGACGAAGAGATAGTTATTTTCGCCGCTCCGGGTGTCTGCGGCTCCAGTTTTAACTTATGATCTCGGTGACAGATTGTTCACATTTCGTTTTAGTGCACAGTTTTGGAGGGCAAATCCACTTTTACTCAATTTTGCTACTGTATTTTTGCACATTTTACGCATTTTTACAGTTTTGGGCAGACAGAAAGTCATTCATCTGTATTTTATTCTAACAGTTTTGAAGATGCTTTTTACTGCAGTGAAGCATATAATTATTTATAGCTTTAATATTGAGAGTGGGCTCCGGCAGGTGCGCAAATTGCCTGGACAGCCTACTTGTCCGTGCGGTGGGGCCACAGGCCGCATCTTTCTAGTTTTACAGTGCGCTTTGAATTAATGATGAGCTGGATGCACCTGCTCTGGACGCGGCCGCCACCGCACTTGTGCGGTCTCCTCTGCTGCTGCTGCAAGACGAAATGGCTCGTTAATGTTTTATGAATTGTCCACAGCAGAACAGTAGGAGAGCGGTTCCTTCCACGCATGGAATATGAAGTGGCCGGGCGTCTTTTAACTAGGACAAAACTGGCAGGAAAGCGTCTCACCTGGAATTGCAAATATTCTCTTTTCACTCCGCTGTTTTACTTTCGATCTTTATTCAAACATTTTAATGTCTCAGAAAGCTTGTTTCCTTGCTTTGAGGAAATTTGTTCTAATCTTTGGACAGACGTTTTAATGTCACATCAGGATGGCCTTTTGTACGTTGGAGTGTTGAATCTTGTGTGAATGTAGTCTGCTCAGTTTTAAATAAATTATCATTTTGGGATGTACTTAATTTGAAATAACTCAATTATTAACATTTTTAGACGTCACTATTGTATTTCTGAACATGATTTCCAACATCTGTTTCTATGAATAGGTTCTCACTCACCAGAATAAATGTGAGAATTCACTTTTCCTACCTTAGCTGCCTATTTATTATCTCATAATCCAGTTTATCACAAGCTCTGTAATTAAATGAAATTGCGATTTCATTGAAAACCTACGTGGGGGGTGTAAAATAGTATGAACATATTCTTCATTAAATTTTCAAGTCAAATCTGGTGATTTTACAGCCAATTGTTGAGTTATTTTTGTTCAACACAAAACAAAACAACAAAAAAAGACGAGATGGTTCCAGATTTTCTTAATTATGATGGAATTGACAACATCATGAAGTGTATATCAAATTTCTTCCACCGCAACTGTGGAGACACGGAGAAACCCTCAGAGAGACGATAACGAGTGCGTTATGGCTGTTAAAGTTTTTGTTTGTTTGTTTGTTTTTTATGGATTAATTCTGAAAGTGAGAATCCAGTTGTATTAGCCTCTTTATAATTATGTCAATCAAGAAAAAGAAAACGCAGAAAACTTTGACATTTACAGCTAAAGGCCTACAACAGCGCGGTGTCACCGATGTCGGTGCGTGTTTTTATGAAGGCTATTTTACTTCTTAAAACACAAATGCTCATCTTATATACCCATTGCAAGTGCTTGAAAATACCATTTACAAACCTAAAGTAGAAAAATATTTGCAATTCAAAACAATAAAAAAAAGAAAAAGGACAAAAAACAGATTCACGCTGCTTTTGTTTGTTTCACCTGCAAAGCTAATTTCCTTATTTGGAGAATTGTCATTTATAAATGATGATGAGGCAGCAATGTGCGTCCAATAATAATATTATAATTTGAATTTGGGCCGCTTATGCACATATGCCTAATAAACACACTAGAATCTTTTTTCTTCTTTTTTAAAATAATTTTACGTTCTGACTAAAGGAGCATTTCAGCTCTTGTGAGTTATTTCTTGTATGCAGAGAGAATGAAAAAGGGTCATGATGTGAAGGTCAAGATGAGAACTTTTTTCTTTTTTTCCCTTTTTTATTTTGCTGCTCCTCTCTCCTCCAGAAATCCCAGTATGTGCAGGCTGCAATCAGCACATCGTCGACCGCTTCATCCTCAAAGTCCTGGATCGCCACTGGCACAGCAAGTGCCTGAAATGCAGCGACTGTCAGGCGCAGCTGGCGGACAAGTGCTTCAGCAGGGGCGACAGCGTCTACTGCAAAGACGATTTCTTCAAGTGAGTCCGCCGTGTTGTCGTTTCATAGTGCATGCAACCGTTTCTTCAGTCGTTACGCGAAAATAAACTGATCATGTATTGATGAGCAACCTTGTCATCCTCCCCTCCTCCTACAATGAAAAAAAAGGAGATTCGGGACCAAATGCGCAGCCTGTCAGCAGGGGATCCCGCCCACTCAGGTGGTGAGGAGAGCGCAGGACTTCGTCTACCACCTGCACTGTTTCGCCTGCATCGTGTGCAAGAGGCAGCTGGCCACGGGTGACGAGTACTACCTGATGGAGGACAGCAGGCTGGTCTGCAAGGCCGACTACGAGACGGCCAAACAGAGAGGTGAGCCGCTGCCAGCGCTCAAAGGTTTTCCAAACAATTACGTCACATTCGAGGGTCAGACGTGCCCGGAAAGGTGTGCGTTTGACATGACAGTGAGGTCATCTATAAACTCTGACCTGCTCGTGCTAATTGCATCATTGCCTGCAACCCAATCGATACTAAACTGCGAGAAGAGGAGGCCGGGAGGCTTCCACTTGCACTCTGCACTTGAAGGGATCAGCTTTCAATAACTCTTATTAGCTATACTGGAGACAGATAGAGAAACTGGATGTGTGAAGGGGGGAAAAAGAGCTCTGTGCGCATGTGTGAATTATATGCTCACAATGTACTGCATACTTCTAAAAGATAAAGATAGTCATATGTAATGATTTTTTACTCATTTAATGATCATTTAAAGATGATCAGCCAAGCAATCATGACCCTCAAAAGAAGTTTTGACACAAAAAAGGATTTTAAACAATATCCATTCATGAAAGAAATATTCAAGTACCTTACATGATTTTTGTACTTTATCATACAACTGAAATCTCACCAGGATTAATTGAGAAAAAAAAATCTTTTAAAATAATTTTTGTCTCAAATAAACTTTGTTTTTGCTCTTACAAGGCACCTGCTTTCTCATCAGAGTTAATGAATATTTTCCTCATGATAAAGGTTTTAAAAATTGTTATTAAAACCAAATATTTTCTCAGTTTTGAAGTCATTGAACACCACAAGAAATTATTTTTGAACCCTCTTGTTGAGGCATAAAACAGTTTCAAATCACTTGTGGTCTTTAAAAGAAATAAATAAAAAAAGAAAGAAAGAAAAAGAACAAAAAAGTAATTTAAATGCTGTAATTCAGCATTATCAAATCAATGCCAGAGCTTTCAAATACACTGCTTACTTCACTAGCGGGCTTTTTGTTGTAACACGTAATGGAAAAAGGCCAACAGCCCATAACCTGCCCCGTTTAATACCGGCGTTCCACCTTACTTCACATTATTTCAAGTCCCAGCAGGCTCGTTCCTGATGGGGCAGACTGGTCATGGCCGAGTTTTATCTCCCCATCTGTTTATTAGGAATTTACCGTGCAGATTTATGCACCGAGTTTTTGCAAAAAATAAAAAAAACACACAAGTTTATTTTGCTAATGACGGGTTGCAATTATGGGCAGGATCCATTTGGATGATGTTCTTTTTTATTTATTCTTTTTACTGTGCTGGTGAACAGATGTTCAGACATGATGCAATTATGCACACAGTGCCAGATTAGGGTTTATACACAGAGGAGAATTTATCTATTTATGTAAAATTGGAAAGTTGCATATTATACAGAAGCTATGCACTTAACTGCTGATGAGTATCAGTTTATATCTAATATGTTCATGCTGCTGACCAAAAAGACTCTTTATGAATTTGGCACAGGGGCTGTATGGGCAATATCTTTTACTTGAAAGTAATATTTGTAAAGACAGTGACACTTTATCGTCTCAATTTTTTTTTTTTAAATTATATTCCTTCTTCAATTTGTACTCTTCATGATTACATCCACACTCTCAAATTTACAGGTTTGGCATAATGTGAACTGTATGTGACATGTTATCTCTTTTTCTTTCAGAGGCAGACTCAACTGCAAAAAGGCCACGAACGACCATCACTGCTAAACAACTGGAAACACTTAAGAACGCTTACAACAACTCTCCAAAACCAGCCCGCCACGTTCGAGAGCAGCTATCATCAGAGACAGGACTGGACATGCGGGTTGTGCAGGTAAAGTATATTATTATCCATTAAGGGCTATTCCATTAATGTCCTGACTTCATTAATAAGGGACAATTGTAGCTGATCTGGCACAAATGTACTGTACAAACAAGTGTGTGCCTGCATGTGTGTGTGTGTTGCGGGGATTTATGGTTAGATGGAGTAGAATGAAGTCCACATGAAAGTCAGCGTCTTTTAAGTGCAGACTCGTTAACAATGCTAAGTGGGCCCCTTGCATATTGTCTGCTGCTGAAGAGCCTCTCGCCGGGTTGCTAGGTGTTGGCCATATATATTGTTTTATTTGCAAGGACAAAAGCAGGGCTGGAAGCCACTAAAATGCTCCTCATTATCAGTGAAAGGGACGGGGCGAAGAGAGTTCACGCAGGGTGGAATGTGATTAGGGAGGATCCTACAGCTGCATGTTTGTACACGTACATGTGGCTGAAATGGATTCAATTAAAGACCGTTTGAATTTTGACCACACACTGTGGCTTTGGTAGAAGACCAAAAATAAAAAATGGTTTGGATCAAAATGTCAGATTTTGAATAACTAGTTGTCAGCATTCTAACCTGTCTGCTGCCTTGGGCGAGGGCAACTTGTAGCTGTCGTGAAGTTAATTAAATGCGTGATAAATCCCAGGATTAGCACACAGAGTCACTGCTCCAGTCTTTATCGTTGTCTCTCAAAGGCAAAAAGAGGCATCAAGAGAGTCCTTGAACATTAATTTTGTTTTAATGCTTTAAGTCCATGACAGTATGCAGGAGACTTTGATGTGCATGTGTGAAAAACTGTGTGAATAAATTCTTTTAGCCAAGTGATCCTCTAGACTGAGATGTAATTTAAACAAATGAATTAATAATGTGTACATTTTGACTGAATTATTATTATTTTTATGATAAGCAAATTAAGACCAAAAATGTTTCATACTTGTGGGAAAATTTGCTTAATAGCCAAATGCATTTCTGATGATTCATCAAACACCTGAATAAACACACCGTCTTGCTTGTTTTACCCTCCAGGTCTGGTTTCAGAACAGAAGAGCTAAAGAGAAAAGACTGAAGAAGGACGCTGGCAGGCAGCGCTGGGGGCAGTACTTCCGCAATATGAAGAGATCACGAGGAAGCTCCAAATCAGACAAAGACAGCATCCAGGAGGAGGGCATGGACAGCGACGCTGAGGTGTCCTTCACAGGTAACATCTGCCACTCAAAAATGAACATTAAGGAGCGGTGACTGTCATGGAGGAAAAGCACACACGTGCCTGAAAACATGAAGGGGGCTTCATTACTCTCTAGTATCATGAAGAGTGTGACAGAGAGCCAAGTGAAACTTACTCTCTTGGTTTCTGCCGTGAGTAGAAACAGCAAGTCTCTCAAGCTCTCAAGGTGACACGCCGGCTTGTTGTCACGGTTACAAAGCCACCCTTATTATCAGTTGTTTAATCATTGTTGTTGTTTTTCAAATCCAAGTTCATAGAATTAACAAGAAGTGAATAGCGACTTCCAAAATGTTTTATTAACAGACTAAATATGCTTATAACGATAGTTGATAAAGATAATGGTTTTTCACATAAAGCTGCTGTGTGCTTTTCCAGTGTACGTTTTCATAATAAGTGGAAATGGTTAAATTAGTTCCACCACCCAACTCTCCCATCCTCACTTAAATGCAATTCTAAATTATTACAATAATTTTGTTTAATATTTGTATTATTTATTTGTTTATTTATTTATTTATATATTTATTTAGGGGTGGCTAGAGGCGCTATAATCAATTAAAATGTGTGACGATTTCAATTAATTTTATAAATATAAAAATAGTTTATTCTTGGACAAAACAGCCTTTTAAATCTCATTTTAAAGATTTCTTGCAAATTAAAATGAAATGACTATTCACAGTAAGAAAATTGAACTTGGACAACTCCTTCACTGATATCTTAAATAGTTAAGCCTTTTAATACACAAACGAGTCATTATCCAAGTAAAGTTGTACTTATGCTCATGATATGTTTAAGAGAAAGAAAAAAAAAAAATCATCATTAACATATATATTCGACCGTTTTCTGTTCTCTACTTTGAAAGGAGGTGCGTTATGGAAACAAAAATAATCAAATTACGTTTTTCATGCAGTGTCTCACCTTAAAATGATATCCAGCATTGCATTCTCATGTTTAGGGTTATCAATTAATTGCAAGTTTATTCTGTTTGTAAATCACCCAAAGGTCATGTATGAAATGGAAAAAAAAATGTTGCAGCACTTACTGTAACTAGTGAAAGCCAAACTAGCAAGAAAACCCCTAATAAGCTCTCCAAGCAGGCAGCAAATACTGTGGTGAAAAAGATATTCACTGTACTCTGTCTGAGGTTAGAAATTAATGTTGTTTTTTATTTAAAAAAAAAATAGTTTTTCTGATGAGGTTCTGTATGATAGCAAAGCTGCTTACCAGTAAGTTAGTGTTGTCCAAAGATGTATTTATGTCATTGACTCATTTGTGTAGATTCACTTTGCCCTCTGATTGAACCCATTGATTGTGTCGACTCCACTGCAATTAATGAATTGTGCCAAACTACTCTTCTGTCAGAAAGATAGAAAATAATTGATGTCATCCGTTGTGGAGCATTAATTCTTTTAGTCAATGCACTCCAAACAAATACCAAAATTAACTTTCTATTTTTGTTGCACAGACGAACCTCCCATGTCAGAGCTTGGCAACGCGAACGGCATTTACAGCAGCCTGAGCGAGTCTTCTCCAGCCATGGGGGCCCGCCAAGGGGGTAATAACCACAACTCCTTCCCCCTGGAGCACGGCGTGCTCCCTTCTCAGGATCAGTTCCATGACATCCGCTCCAACAGTCCTTACGGTCTCCCGCAGTCGCCGGGGTCACTTCAGGCACTTCCCAGACACCAGCCTATTATCTCCAGCCTCGTCTACCCTGAATCTGGCCTTTCTATCATGACCCAGGGCAGCGGGCCTGGGATCAACCCCGCCGTGAGGGTTTCTATGGGATCAGCCAACGGCCCCAGCTCGGACCTCTCCACTGGCAGCAGCGGTGGATACCCAGATTTTCCCGCCAGTCCTGCATCCTGGTTAGATGAAGTGGACCATGGACAGTTTTGATTGGTGAAGAACTTTTGACTCTATTATTTGCTTTTATTTGTCTGCTCTTGGATTGAAGAATTGGGAAATAGTCACACAGGACAGTGGGCGTGTAAAGCAGTAAACTGCTGTCATTGGAGTTCAGTAAACTCTGACTGACAGGTCCACTCAATATTTGCGATCTTGGTGACGGCAAAGAAGAAAATGTCCCTCATTCAAAGCACTTGGCCGAACTATTACCTTTCAGTTGTAAGACTTTGAGCAAAGCAAGCAATTTGTGGGAAAAAAAAAAAAGTCTAACATTTTCAACAACCACTATAAGCTCTTCTAGACAGCAGACCTCTTTCGTCACTTCTCAACCCACTGATCTTTGTTAAATTCAACGTGTTAACGTGAAGAATACAGTTCAACATTCAGCATCTTTAAATGTCTGGTTGTTGCCAAATGTCTATAAAAGTATATGATGGTTTATCATTGTGGAGACTTTATTTTTATACAAACCCCTTCTTGAACATAAAGACGAACCTGGGCATGTGGACTTTGTACATTCCTGGACAGGGATTTTGGGCAGAAATGTAGATGTTGTCTTAAATGGTGCCTAGGGGTCCAATTACTTCTATGCACTTGTGTGTTCTCAGATGTATCTTGTTTGTTCCGTTCTACTGGAAACAACCCAGATAAAGACCTGTAGCACCTGGGGGTCTGATGTATATGTTTGTCTATGTGGAAAATGTTTTATGTATTATTTATTCCCTCTGGTAATGATGATGATTCATAATTAAATGGCAGGACTTTAATAAATTTGTCACTGATTCAAGATGGAGTTCAGTCCTTTCTTGTTGATCATGAGAGTAATGTGAGCAAGAACTGTTGGATGCAAAAGATGCATTTATTTCAAAATCAGGAGATATATTTTGGATATACCCAAGTTTATGTCATTTGTAGAGCCTGGAAATGTTTCATCAAAGCTTGAATCTTCCTCGTCTTTTTCTTTTTTTTTTTTTTTTTTACATTTAGCTTGTATCTTAAATGCAGCAGGTATCGTACGTATTAATCTTTCACATCTACATCACGTCACCGCCGCTCTGACCGTGAAACCAGAGCAATCCTGCCGCTCTGCCTGTGTCTGCAAATTGAATATCTGGCTAACTACCAGCTGTGTATCAGGGGTTCAACAGCTCTTTAGTGGAGAAATTTGATGCAGTCAACTCATCAATTCAGAGATTACTGGGTCTTGTTTGCCCAAATGCCCCTATGGGAAAGGAATCTCCAATCCATTATCCAAGAGGGAGATCGGGTGCCCCTTGTGAATTTCCTCATTTGTTTAGTTATTCCAAGTTAGGTTCAATTAAATAGATTAAACAGCAAGTGTGTGTGTGCGTGTGCGTGCACACATGCCTTTGTTTGTGCATTTGAGCTTTGTCATGAGTTTGTTTAGGTGGGTATGGAGTGTATTCAAGTGTATTTATTTATTTATTCATTTATTGACATGGTATCTCGTAATCTTTTTTGCTCCGAGTTTCAAAGACCACACGGTAGATAATCCTTCCTTTGGGTCTCTTCAATCGTTGGCATTTATGTATTTATTTCTTTGACTGTGAACACTGATGGAATCCATCTTGAAGAAGCTCGTCTTTCTGGACAAGAGGAAATGATCCCAAAAGGTCTGTGGCTCGTCTGTGAACGTTTCTGTGATCTTTACATGGTGGTTTCTGAATCTTTCTTCTTTTGACAGTGATGCTTCGCTTCTGTTTTATTTCACCCACCCCCCAAAAAAACAAACAAAAAAAAAACAACAACACACAACACATACATACACACTCACACACACTTCTCGTTTCAAGCATTTCTCATACTTGACCATTTGAATTTATTTCTGGGTATTTTCTTTATTTCCATTCAGGTGAGCTAAGAATTGTGACCAGGACCATACTACAAATTTTAGATTAGCTTTTTTTTTAATGTAATATATTTAAGTTACATGTTTATAATGTTGGACACAGGTTTCCCATTTGCTTGGGCCCCTACGAGAGTCTGGACAGTATGACGCGAATTATCCTGCCCAGGGACACTTTGAGGGCTCTACCGAAATGCCATTTGTCCATAACAGCATTTATAGTACCACAATTTGTTTCTTCAACCATCAAAAGCCACCTGCTCTCCTCCTGAAGTTCCCACATAAAAAAACTAAATTAATTAAAAAAACAAAAAAAGAACAACAAGGTGCAGGATATTCAGTCCTTCCAGCTAAGTGGTGGGTATGTAAGAGGTATGTAACCCAACCCAAAGAGTGTTTGGTGAAGACAATAAGGGGGAGAGACTGGAGCATCAGGTGATGTCTCAGTCTTTCACAACACCCAGCCAGTATGTTTGCTGTTTGTATTTGAGGTTAGAAATAAAGTTGTAGTTTCCTTTTTAGATGACAACTTTGCTTCTTTCTCTGTTTCAGTTTATTCAAACATGTTTAAAACATGGAACTAAATTTGTTAGCAACTACGGTTTCTCTTTAAGTCCATATAAGCAGCGACAGTTGTGGCATCGTGTGTCCTGCCGTGCTTCTGTGGAACTGTCCAAACCTTAAAAGGACTGAAATTTGTTGTTAAAATTAAAACTGTGGTCACATTATTTCCCTGGGAAATTATTCTTCCCTTCACCCGCCACTTCTCAGCTTTTGAAAGGTCAGGTGACACAGCAGGTGTGAGATTTTGGTGGTAAAAATAAGTGGGATTAGCTCACCCCACTCTTTCAGATTGAGTTGGAATCCACTGTTTTCTGGGAAGGAATTAGATTAACTTGGGCGTGCACTTTGTCAGATGGGTCTAATGCAGCTTGAAAACTAGTTGTGGGAAAATAACGTGAGAAAAAGAAAAGACATAAAGGCAAATGTGTTGCAATACAGTATTTAGAAAGGAAATACGTGACTTTTCCACAAGGAGGACACAAGTCAGACGATACAAGCTGATGGAGAAATTCCCACAAAAAAAAAAAGGCCCATTTACAAAAACTAAAAGCGATTTGTAATAAACTGAAATCACCATAACTGCACTTTCATTCTTAGGTTGTAAGAGAAATGAAAAAGCAGCTTAAGAAGAAGCAAAAGAATAAGCATAAAATAATTTCTGGGACAAAGGCATGGAAGGTTTGGCCTTTGCAAGTTGTACAGTTTACTTTATATTTTACTCCATTTTAATAAAGCTTTGCTCCTTTTGAGTTCTGACAGGAAAATATCAAAATGTTGATAAATTAAACATATTAAAAAAAAAAACGGCTGTTTTTATTGACTTTCATGCTTGAAGCCACACAAAGCTGTAGGAGACACTGAGTACTGATTTATGCAAAAAGTGTAAAAACTGCTGTTTCTTTTTGTGGTGGAAGATTATGTGTTTGGGCTTGTCTCAGAATGTAGCATGTAGTGTCATGAAGTACAGACAATGATTTTTCTGATCTATAAGCCTGAATGAGAAGCATAAGAATGCTTATTGAAATTATTCCTCCAATAATATTTTCACTGTCAAATCTCACTTCATTATGAAGAGAGGAACAACTTTAAAATGTCTTGTCCGCTCTCCTGAGATAAACTGTCCAAAAGAGCAAATGTGGCATTGTAAATGTCAATAGAAACTCTTTATTTTCAGTTTTGTCACATCCTACAGTATATATAACAAGAAGTTCAGGAGTTTTAAAATTAACCTGAAATTCAACCGAAAATTGCTAACTAACTTGAAATGAAATGGACTATTAGTGCACTTAATTTATTAGAAAATTATTGATCTTTTTATGTGTGTCACCAACATTTGTAATTTTCACTCACATTTCATGGAAAATATCGAAAATAAATCATTTGTTCATTTGAAATTTAACAAAGCTTTTTTTTCTATTTCTTTGAAATTACAACACCAATGATATATATACATATATATGTATATATATATATATACACACACACATATATATATATATATATATTTTTTTTATGTATGTGTGTGTGTGTGTATATAAAAATTAAAATACTGGTGAAATAAAAATAACAAGGAATAGAAAATTAAATCCCACTGTCAGTTGCGTCTGCTGTGTGTTTGGCAGCTAAACTGTTGCTTTTAACTGTCCTCTCTGTAAAGGACTCTAAGCCTGGCAGGACGCCTGTTGTCCCTCATATGGAAGGCTCTCAACCACACACACACACACTCACACACACGCCCTCCAGCATCATGTCAGATGGTGCTGAGTAAATCAGCTCTGACAATAACACCTCCCTTGGGTCCCACATATCACAGCTACAATTCAGACCTAATGGAGCAGCAACTGAGGGGAGGCTGCTGGGCATGTGTGTGTGTGTGTGTGTGTGTATGTTTGTATGCGTTAGTGTGTGCAAATGCATGCACTGAAGAAGCTGTGTGCTCCCTCTCATTTTGGGACCCAATGGAGGAGGGGAAATATGAAGGGATGCAGGGGGGAGAGAGGAGGAGGGGCAGGAGCCCAGTGGATTATCTGTGGTACAGATATCAATCAATTAAGGCGATGTGTTAATTGAATAACATCCTACAGTGGGGGAGGCTTGCAGAGGCAAGAACAGGGAAGAAAAAGGTGATGTGAAGAATATCAGTGAATGAAAAGCATCAAACTTCTTTATAAAGTTCATGACTAGAATATATAAACTGTGCACAGCAAAACAAATAAAAAACAACAACAAAAAAACTAAGAAATACAGCGCTGACCAATGGAAGACTTTGGTTTATTGCGCAGATTAATGGCAGCTGCAGCCACATTATAGCAATCTAACTAATCAGCACGCTCATTAGTGTGTGTTTTGACTGACAACTTTAATCAAATTCATCACAGCTCCACCTTCCATTGCTCGCTGCATGCGGCATAATTATTTCTTCATTTCATTCTTAGACAGGAATGCAATATCTAGTAATCTGTCTGCAATGCTTGACTGAAATGCATTCAGGGACATTCATATTCGAAATGTATTGGCTAATGTATCACTCGGCTCTTCCTCTCACTGCCGGCAGGTGGATGTTTGTCATTTTTAATGAAATCGTTGAAGCACTTTATGCACCCATTAAGTAGGGAGTGCACACCAGGCACACTGGCTTTCATTCTGCTTTTTTTGCATCTCCAGCCACGAGTAACATCAGCTTTAGAGTTTCAGCTCTGCACATGGATATTTACAAACCATTGCTTTTTATGAGTAAATATGCATTTCAGTCGTTTTTTCAAGCATGCACTTTACAAAAATAAAGGTCTAATAGAAGCAGCAAGACCTTTAACATTTATTCATTTATGCACATTTGCAGTCATTCATTTTAACTGAGTAATTTATCATTTCCATCCACAGTTACCTTTAAATGATCACAATCAAATTTCAACATCTCCACGGGTATTATGCAGGTTTTTAAACTGTTTTAAAATCATTTGTGTTCACCATATTTCTGTGAGGTTAAACATCTTTATTACTATTACCAGGATCCATAGAAACACATGCTCATATTTTCCTCACAGTGGGATAATCATCCTCTTTCTCATTAGGAGCCTTGGCTTTGCAAAGGGCCATCTTGGGGCCTTTTGGCATCTATGAGGTGTTAACAGCTCCCCAGGGGAGGCTGTCTGGCTCTCCTGTAACCCTCGACCTCCCCCGCCCACAAACACAACACTCACCAAACCACTCAGACTCGCAGATGGTCGTCTCACCAGCAGCCAGCTATCACAATTTTCAATTATCACAACGCCCGGGGAAGGCCATTGCTCAGCTGTCACGTCGCAGTGACGTGGCAAAGAGCGGCGCCAGAAAGGGACAGCAGATTGGGAATTCCTGCATCCAGAACTTTTGGGGGGGGGGGGTACCTAAAGAGCACCAATAATTTAGAAAGGTGATAATCTGTTACAGGAAAAAAAAAGAACTAGCTCTAACAGCTGCAGCATGTCTGCTGTGGCCATCAAAAGGATCCTCCTGGTTCTGAGTCTGCTCTGATCTCTGGCAGAAGACGGCGATAAATCACTCAGCATAATTGTCGCTTTTAAAGCCAGCATTTGGAGTGGCAAAGGAAGGAGATGGTAGACACACTCACAGCTTAAAGGCTTTTTGTTGCCGCATAAAATGGAGGGAAGGGAGCGGGGACAAGGAGGTGTTTTCATTTGAATATTGCTCCATCAAAGGAGAAATAGCAAAGATGATAGAAGATCTTATTTTATTAAAAATGTGTTAGTGGATTCAGACCTGCAGCTACAGCCAGTAGACTGTTAGTTTGTTTGGTACAAAGATGGAAAACAGGGGGAAGCAAGTCACCTGCTTGACAGGGTTAACTAAATAATTTCAATTCAAAATCAATATTTTCATGGATGAGGAAGTCAACTAAAAGCTGCTCCACGCTACATGACAAGACCGGGTTTGATCCATCGCGCCACTTAACTGTTCCATCAAAATTGTTCTACAGATACAGATTATTTTAACAGATTGTTTTTTCCTGTGGTGTGAGATATGTTTGGCATGAAAGCTCTTCTGAGCCTACCTCAAATAGTAGTAAATATCCACCATGTGTAATATTATTGGACATAAATATTTATGTGTATGGAGAACAGTATTAGTACGATATAAAGTACGGTCTATTGGAGCTATATTATATCCATTTTCACCTGAGAGTCAGAACTCAGATTCAGGTTGACATCATGTCCTTTAAAAAAAACTGGTGGAAAGTGAGTCTAATGCATTCTAATGCAATAAGCTGAAAAAGGTCCAGCAATATTATTAGTATTATTATTATTATTATTATTATCATTGCAGACACCAGGTCTTTTTTTGTTTGTCCTAAGAAGCACAGAGGTATCTATCCATCTCACAGTGAAGCGACAGCAGAACCCCATTCGTCTGCATTATTACATTCCTTGACATTTGTAATATTTCTCTATTTTATCTCACATGCACGTTGATATATCAATGCTTCACAATTTTTCTTAAATACTTGCGAAAAAAACCCAAAACAAACTCTCATTGTATCTAAGCACAGAAAGAAATCCCCCTAAAGTCTGATGCCCCCTTCAAGGTCGCTGCCAGCAGTCGCCAGAACTCAGTCCAGGCTGGAACATTTGTTCCATCCCCTCTCTCTCTCTCTCTCTCTCTCTCTCTCTCTCTCTCTCTCTCTCTCTCTTTCTATCCTTCTCTCGGCTCTTGGCTGTTGTTTTCTTTCCCCTTTTTTTTCATAATTCATGTCACAGGATCTCTGGAGAGTGGTGAGTGGTGTGTGTGTGTTGGGGTGGGAGGGGTGACAGTGGGTGGAGAGGACAAGGGGGTGGAGAGGGCATACACTTAATCCCTGGGTCAAGATGTATTTATTGAAGATTAATAACCGAGCAGCAATCTCATCATGCTCTCGATGATTTTATAATTTGGTTTCTGGTGGTAGGGAGGGTGGGGAGAGATCAGGGACAAAGACATGCGGGAGATGCTGAACTATTGTTCGTACAGGAGCAGAATACAGTATGGGACGACGGATCTTCGCGTCTTTTGTGTGAGCACATCCATCTCATTTTAAGACACCGTCCCATCATACATGTTTCAGCAGTACTGAAAGGCATCTCCTCTGAACTCTATTTAAAAGAAAGCAACTTCTCATTTGACATGCTGTAACCAAAGCTTACAGGTGTAGGACAGCATTGTTTGTTTTCACCTTCTCCTCAGTCTTTGTGGTGTTACATTAACCAGCTTCACGGGTTTAGTAACCAGCAAACTGGTTTTGCTCTTTTGTTACATGAAATTTATGGTTATCAAAAAAAAATAAAAAGTCCATACATTATTAAGACGTGCCTATATGTAATACAGTTATTCAGTTTTTTTTTTTGTTTTCTTTCATAATTGCTACATAATTTTAAAATCAGGTTCAGATGTGAAAACAGATGACTCTTGTCTTTTTAAAATCTCATCTCTGTGAAAGACATGAAGCTTTCATAATGCAAATCCCTCCAAGCTGCCAATTTCTGATGTGTCTCTCTATGAAAACCACTTTCACACTGAAGAAGTGGTTGTATTAAAGGAAGATTCTGGATGTAAAACAAGCATACGTCTGTTATTAGATGGCTTAGAAGACTGTAACGTTTCATTAGGTAACAAAACAACATGAATCAAAACAGTTGTGTTAAAATGGTATATGTATCTGGTTCAAAATGACAATTAATGTTAGCAGAAGGGGAAAATAGAGTTATTTCAAGATAACCAGCTATTTTAAGCCTGTTCTTTAATAAAACTGGATCAGTACTCACATATTTATGACAAAATATGCAGTTGTTAGAAGCTGAGGCCATGGACTCTCCTCCTTTTGCATCTATTTACAGTAGTTTGCACAACCATTTCACACAGCAACAATATATTTACCTTGAATGTGGCCTCTATTAGCCCTAATAAAATGATAATACAGTGGAAGTGCACACTAATACGGTAAAAACTCCACCAACTTGTATCTGACATCAAAAACCTAACCAAATAAGCTACAAACACAACAGAAGGTTAGTATAAAAGGCTTACCTACCTTTTACCTACCTCAGGCAGCTCCCAGTACAGCTTTGAGATGTACCAGTTCCCTTAAGTGGAAAAAAAAGAAAAAAAAGACAGCACATAATGTTATTACATCATAGCACATATAGGACTGGTTTGTAAAAAAAACAAAAAAACAAAACAAAACAAAAACGGATCTTTTTCAGCTACTTCTAATCAATCAAAATATATGTAGAATAAATCAATATATTGAAATCTATAAAATCTTACAAATGGCCCGATTTTTTTCTTTTTCTTTTAGTGAATACTGGCTTCATTTTAGACACATAAAACTCAGCATCTCCCAATATTGCATATGCATAGTGGATGCATGTACCTCATTCAGCTAATGGATTTGTTGCACACTTGCAGCAGAGACTGGAAGCGACAAGGAGATAAAGATGTGGAGCAAGAGACACATTTTGTCACCAAAATGATCAAAAGATAAATTTCAGCTGAGGGTAAAGGTTCAAAGTTCAAGGTGTAGTCTTCCATCCAAATTTATTTATATCCCTAATAATAATGAGTGTGCTGGATGGATTGTTCGTCCCTGACCTTGGTCAACAGGCGGACCTGATGCTACTATATCAAAGTAGGCAGGCAGACATGTCTGCGCCGCGTGACAGCTAGCACGGTAGGCCTCAAAATGGAAGGAGGGAGAGAAGAAAGAAAGGAAGGAGAGATGGAGGAAAGCAGAGGTGATGTATGAAGAGCTGAAACAGCAGGAGGTGAAGGGGCACCTCCTTTGCATTTTGTATGGAATGAGGAGCAAGAGGAAGGATGCGTGAAGGGCGCGAGGGAAGTGCAAATGTGCATGAATTTAGGGCATTAATTTCTGCATCTTTCTGGGTTCAAAAAAGGTCTGGAATTTAACCCCCGCCAAAAAAAAACAAAGACAAAAACCACTTGAAGTAGCTCTTCTTTTAGTACATCAAAAATACAGTTAACTTTATTTCAAACTTAATAAATAAGCAACATAACTTACATTGATGCTGACTCTAAAAGCTGCTATTATGAAGAAGGCCTGTCTTCTTGTGAAAAGAAGTTAAAAAAAAAATTCCACTAAGATAACACCTCTACTACTATTTGCTCTGATTCCAACATCAAAACCCTGTTTTAGCAAACTGAATCATCAGCAGAAGGACAGAGAATCTCTTCCTCAGCTCAGCACATCCCTCCTGAGACGAGACCATCACTTGAATCGCGGAGCATTAGCCATCAAACGACCATCGCCAGCTATATTAAATGTATTTAGATCTAACAAAGTACTCCCCCTTGACTCCATCGCTTCTTTAAATGACTTAAGAAGCAGGGGGAGGAAAAAAAAGAAAAGAAAAGAAGAAGACGAAGGATGAAGAGGAGGGGGTGGCCAGCAGGAGAAAAGGGAGCTTGGGGATTTACGGTGACAAAACGCAGGGGTCAGATAAGATGTGTGGCGTTGGTATTGATCAGTGAAGCATGCCACGCACACGTGGCCCGAACCCTGACCCTTAAATAGCGAATGAATCTCAATCCAATAGACTGAAGTGTCCGGCACAAGCTGCACACACACATGCACAGACAAATAGCAGCTAAACATAATAATAATACAACACACAAATATTTAGACATGGGTTCTTGTTGCAAACCAACACACCATTCCAGTGAGGTTTACTGAGCTCAGCAGAACGTCATTTCCACATTAAAGATATGCACTTTCATTTTTTTTTTAAGAAAAAAAGAGATGTGTACCTGAGCATCCCTGACTTTCACACACCAGAGTCGAAGCAGCACCATGAACTGCAGCCTGGTTGCATACATTTGTACTTTTGGTGATTGTAAACGACCGCTGTCATGAAGTTTTGGAGAGTAACTGATCTTGCAATTTTCAACAAAAAATTTTAAGATTAATTATAAACAAGGGCAAATAAGATTTAAAATCAGCATTTCACAAAAAGCATTCATTCTGGCTGCTCATATCCAGCTTTCTTTCTGCTATTGTAATTAGAGATGCATCAATCAGTCAGAAAACAAACTGATATCTTTTCCTTTCAGCATCATATGCACGGCCTTAAAACGTTTTTTATTTTACTAATTTATGTATTTATTTGGAGGGGTTGGGTTGAGGAAAATGCCTAAGCTTTGACACTTAAAATATTGAGAAATTCTTTAAAAAAATATAGCTTGTGGAGGAACAAGAAGCAAAAAAAAAATCAGAATCAGCATAGAAAAATGCAATTGTTGCATCTCTAACTGAAAATCAGATATTAATTCTGGCTCTAATGTATGTCCACTGTAGTTGGGAATCTTAGTTCATATCCTCCACTGAAGGCTGACCCATGCACCTCCCCAGAAATGCCACAAATGTGACTGATCCACTTGGTAGCATTGTTTTTTTTTTTTCTTCTCTCCACCGTATTTCCCACTAAACTGAGCAACACTGCAGACAAGAATGACTCCCATCACCCATCATTTGGTGGCGTAATTACAGAACGACAAGTATAAACTAACTATGCCACAGGTCTTTTTACGTAGATTATGTGCATAGTTGCTGTGTAGAAGCATAAGTCATGCTTAAGTTCTCTGGCGCCTAGAACTATAATCACAAAAAACAGTATAATTGAATTCCTGGTATTCCTGTTAAGTGCTGTTTTTAAATCCTATTGACAAAAAAAGAAACAAAAAAAGCTCAAAAAAATAAAATTCATAATCTTTGCTCGTGCTCATTAGGTTTATTGAATTTGAGGTCACATGGCACATTTCATTTTACTAAGAATATTAGAAATCACTGAGGTCTGACCTTTCAGTTCTGTCTTATATGTAAATGGATCAGGCACTAGGTAAAATCTCCAAACAAAACACTGCTTGGATGTTTTTTTCTAATGTCAGTGAAAGGCTCTCCTCTTTATTTAATGCCTCTTTCCACTTTGCATGCCTTGATGTTGACACACATTCCCTCCCGAGCTGACACAGACAAACATAAGGCTTCTCTAATAACCACTTGTTCTATCTTCTTAACCTCCAAACACATGCATATGCCCACGTGGATGCATATGTATTAGAACACACAGAAAGATGCATGTGCAGACACACACACACACACACACACACACACACACACACACATTCATGTTTTAATGACTTCTGAGCGCAGTCACGTGACATTTATTAATTTTCAGCAGATTTTATTTCCATTAAATCTTTATGGAGATGGGCGAGTTAATTCCCCAGAATGGGACTTTTGGAGCAGATTTCCGTGCACACTAGATGAGTGTGCACGTAACAGACATCACAGGAGGTATGAAAAGAATTGGACAAACCCTGTGTGACATCACTCAGAGGTTTGAAGCTCATGGTTAGAACACTTCGACCAATCAAACCGTAAATGTCCAAAATACAGATATATCCAACCAAACAGGGGTGTGGTCTTTTGATTGGCGGCCTGTGCAGCCAATGGCTGCTTACTTAGCATTATTTTGACCTCAGAGCTGTGAATAAAGGAGTTAACAGACCGCTGTGACCAGGATGTATGGATGACAGCACTTTGGGTTTGTCCAATTCTTCTTTTACAATCTGTGGCTCTAACTAGTTAACAACACTAAAAACAAAAACCCCACAACCCCAATTATACATAAACTTGATTCTTTTCTTCATACTTGGCTGTTCATACGTTTATTGGACATTTCAACACGGATTCAACTGGGATTGAATCACTTTTCCAGCCTTGTGGTCACTGATGGAACTGCATGTTTTGGCTCTTCTCTGAAAACCGGGTGTAGCCCCTTGGTGGAATCAAACAAACACAAGTGTTTTCATGGCTTCTGAGGACATGTCCTTCCTTCAGACCTGGACGTCTGTTGAATCTTCACGTGGACTTTTCTTCTGTGTGAAAGCGACCTTTAGAGCAGGTTTACGTGACGACAGAATACAGGGAAGCAGTGAGAAAGGAAGCGAACTGAGAGGAGGAAGGAAGAGGAATGAGGCTGCACGAACAAGCCTGAGCGCGACTTAAACACACACACACACACACACACACACACACACCTCGAACAAACACACTCTGTTTCAGTGTGGAGCGTCAGACCGGCTGAGAGCTGCGAGGAGGCAGCAGCGTGAGGAAAGAACCTCCGACAAGCTGCCTGGCAATCCAAGACCAGAACCAGGGTCCAAATCCAGAACCAGAACCCTGCTCCTCCTCCTCCTCAGCTGGATTGGTCCCCCTCTCTTTATCTCCACCAGCATCTCTGTGGACTCAGACCTGCTCCTCCAGCAGCTGCCAGAATCAGATTCTGATCAGAATGGACAGCTGGTGCAGGATCAGGACCGTCCGATCACAGCGGAGATCCACCTGAGACCACCAGGATGAGAACAGGTTCTTCACCGTCATCCAGCAGGAAGAGATCTTTGAGCAGGACTGAGAAACAGCTTCAAGCTGGTTCTCTGGACGGAGGAACAAAAGTTTATCCAGACTGAGCTGAATCCTGTTCCTGGTCTCTGCGGTGGGACACAAACCAGATCCAGCAGTTGATGAACTCTGATCTGGATCAGCATGTGTTGGGACGGTCTTAAGAGTTAATGGTTTCACTGGAAAGTTCAGCAGTCTTGTGGTTTCTGTCAGAACCTTCTCATGTATGGAGAGAAGTCCTGGATTTTAGAAGAACTGGAGCATCTGGACCATCACTCATGGTGAGAACTTCCTTCTTTAAATATTTATGACTATTTCAGAAGTAATGGAGATGTTGGACCGCTTCATTTAGATCCATTATGTTTTGGTTGAGGGTTGAATCTCCTCAGAAGCAGACCACAGATGCACCAGTGCAGGACTGGGTTTCAGTAAACCAGTGCTGTTTTAGATGTGAGCTCTCACAGCAGGAACCAGCAGATCTGAGGGCTTTTTTCACATTTACCACATCTGCAGGACCAATCTGGGATTTCTGGCACCTGTTGGATCTGAGTTCAGATTTATGTGCATCAAATGAGCACAAAGGAAAAGAAAAAGATGTAGATGAAACGAGCAACAGCACCTGAACAGGATGAGTAACGGGAACCAGGTCCTGCTAAAATATTTGTTGATTGAATTCAGATAAAACAGAGCGGCTCTAAAGACCAGTCAAAACCAGTCACAGCAGCGCTTTCAGCAGGAAACACGTCTGCTAATGTTACATCATATTACACACATTACAGCACGTTGTTTCAAGTAACTCTAATTGATATCAACGTGTTAACTTTGAAGTCTTTACAAACTGTGGCCAACGGGCTACATCCGGCTAGCGAGTCTGACCAAACTAGAGAGTGAATTTAAACACAGTTCCTCTACTGACCACTAGAGGCTGCAGTTCCTCTACTGACCACTAGAGGCTGCAGTTCCTCTACAGACCACTA
>JBAMYA010000004.1:6797248-6846081 GCA_037176975.1 Arrhamphus sclerolepis | reverse complement strand
TTCTTAACCTCCAAACACACGCATATGCCCACGTGGATGCATATGTATGAGAACACACAGAAAGATGCATGTGCAGACACACACACACACACACACACACACACACACACACACATATGCATCGCGCTTCCCAACAAACAAAAAATCCTTTTAAGTAATGAAATTACACAGAGTCATACGTTATATCGTGGACTAGAGTTATGGGCACGTTTTACATAAAATTCGCATCGCATTGTTTGGGATGCATGTGTGCATACGGATTTACATTTTAGAGGGTATTAAATAAATGAGCGAGGTGCAGTAAAATAGGAAGGGGGGAAAAATGAAAAAGCAGACCAATTTCCTGTTCTATCACCTCAAATCCTGGCAGCCATAAATAACGTGAACACACACACGCTTTTTCCTCTACATCACCAATCTACCCACCCACTCACACACACACACACACACACAATGCATAAAAAAAAACTCCACATACACTTGCAAAGAAAAAGAAATTAGACATTCTTTGCTTTGTTTTGTAATTTCCTTATTTTTCTTTCATACTACAAACAAAAAGATTTCTAAACCAACAGAATTGAATCTTTAATTTGAGTACAATTTCAGTAACTGGAATTCTCCCAGTGTCCCAACCTGTGCATGTCACACATTGCCCCCTTTCGTCTCTCCATCCACCCGTCGTCATGATCACCAGGGGGCACAGGACCGCTGCTTCTGGGCCAGGCTAGGCCATTCTTAACCCAGCGCGGCTCGCCAGATTCCAACAAGTAAATCTCATATTTCTAAACACTGGATTATGCTTTTCTTTTATTACTGCTGGAGCTGACAGAGAGTTGGGGGGTTAGGAGGGTAAGGCTGAACTGATGGGATTATAGGAAAAGCCTGTGGACTTAAATATGAAGGGCGGAATAATAATAAAAAAAATATATATATAAAATACATAGATGTATTCATTAAATTGATGACCGAAAGAGAATCCTGAATTAAAGATGGGCACAAATGCAGATAAAAGGAAGAAAAAGTAGGTCTGACACAATATTAATCCCAAGATAAGCTCAAAAGCAGTTCAACAATGACACAGAAGAGGGTAAAGCAAATACAATTGATTACACACAGAGTAGAGAACTTGTAAGCTCTCCAACAAAGAACTGTGCACACGAGCTGAAGTAAAGGAGGAAAAGGTGCTTTAACACACAAGTAAACACCGCTGGCTGTGTATGTTTTGCCTGTGGAGCCCTGTGCAGTACAAATGTCTGTTTCCCTATCGTTTGCACTTTAATAAGGATAACAACGCCGTCTTTCCACCGTGCTAACTACAGCAAATGCTGAGAGATGTAGAAGTGCAGGATGCATGGCTGCAGACACAGGAAAAGGGGGGAAATGACCTTGCTGGGAATAACAACAGCAACCCTTAATGTGTTGCATTACAAGATATGTGATAAAACACTTTTATGGGGAGGGCTGTTAATGCTACGGTCTCATCGCACATGGTGCCCACTCAGCGGCCCATTTCTCCCGTGTGTCTGTTTGTGTGTGTGTGTGTGTGTTTGTGTGGGTGATTGGGGAGGAGTTGGTGTCCAGGGATCCCAAGTTGGGGGCAGCAGCTCCGGCTGGTCGTCTTTGTTCTCACCTTGGTGCTGGTTGAGCTTAGGTAAATCATCTTCTTTCCCTCGAGCCACGCGAGAGCTGGGACCGCACGTGGATTACTTTTGTTCCTGAAGGACAGCCGAGCATCATTACTTTTATGAGTGTATTTGTTTGCCACTGAGGCGTTTGATCATATTGATGGGTTTATTATTATGTTTTTTCAAGTAGGCTTAAGGGGAGGCTTGTCTGTCTTCCTTTCAGTGCTGTGCATGGAGGGCCTATAGGGAGACCTGAGAATATGCACTCAGTATTGCCCCCTTATGGATGTGGAGCAGAACAACGACTCTCAGGTGAAGTGCAACAAACTTTAACTAGAAGAAACTATGATAAAGTAGGTCAAAAAATACAGAAAATGACAATTTAACACAACATACCTCCCAAAGGTTGATTTTCTTCTTGATTTTATCAGGTTGGCACCGCAAAGTGTAAAGATATTAACTTTCTTATCAAATAGGTCAAATAAAGGAACCACCAATGCTGTGTTTAGTTTGCGTTTTTTTTCTTTTTTCTTTTTCACTAATTAAATTTGTTCATATATTCATAAATCAAAGTTTAGATGGATAGATATGACTTTATTGATCCCCGAAGGGAAATTCAAATTCTAAGTTTAAGCTGTCTTATTCCAGAATAATTTTTTTAATCTCAAAAGAGCAAAGGTAACTCCCTTAAAATTAATGTCAGAATTTCAACAAAAGTGTCTAAAAAAATATCCAAGTAAGTAAAACAACGTCCTGAGTGATCACAGAAAGGTGTGCAAAAGGAAGTCACAATAAAGACAGAGAAGATGTACTATGTGAGACAAATTAACTGAGTGAGCGGAAAAGAAAATAGCAGTTAAGAAGTAAAATGATCAACAAAGAACAAAGAATAGAAAATAGCTAAAAATATAGAATATAGATTTTTTTTTTAAAGATGAAACAGAACTGGGATAATATCAAGAGTGTGACTCTAAATCAGTTTGGAGCCCAAAAGCAGGAAATTTGAGTTAAAAACAAATACAAAAATGAGTCACCAAGATAATAAAAGAAAAAAAAAAAGAAAACCACAAAACAGCACGATTCACGAAACATTTATTAACTGCTTATTTGTTGACATCATATTGTTTATCTGTACCCTTAGATATATTTCCATTAGCTCTGTATTTCAGTGTGCTAAGCATCAGATAGTTCCTTGAGCAGGAGTCGGATGTTTTCGGTGATTGCTTGTGGATACTGAGCTGTTTTGTTTTGTTTTTTTTTTCAGTTGACCAGTCAACAAACAGCTAAATGAAATAAATTAATGATGACTTGAAACTGTAATATTTTCATTGGATTTTTAGTATTTATTGGTGTGTTCTGTTGAGTTTTAGCCGTCTTCTTTTAACCACCATTGAAAGTAAAGTTGCTGTTGCACTTTCACCTTTTAGTTGTATTTCCCATCAGCATTTTGAGCATTTCCATTTCAATAGTTTTACACCAGGAACTGAGTTTTCTATCGACAAATGCCCTGCTGGTTGTGCAAATTAGAGGCATTCTTACTCTTCTTCTTCTTTTGTAGCCTTATTAATTCATTTTGTTTGTTTTCTAATGAGACAGGTGTATAATAAAGGAGAAGGACACTCTAATTAGACAAACCCAGGGGCAACGTTCTCGATCACTTCCTCTCTTCTCCTTCATCTTCTCCAACTGTTTGGTGCAGCTTCTTTATCGTTCTTTTATATTTTCAGTAACGTCCATACTGTTTTTCTCTTTGCTCCCCCTGTCTCCCTGCCGCTATCAGTCTTCCTATATTTGTCACTCTTTTAAAACATTCACCTTCTCCCCCGTTTGTGGACCCTGACACTCCTTCCAGCCCTGATATTCAGGCAGTGTTGATGTTAGGCCAGGACTTATCGATCAGACTATAAATTATCCATGCATCACCTCTCCTCTCCTCATTGCATGTCTCACAAGCCGTCTGAGACCTTATAGGGCGAAGAAGAGAGGGGTAAGATGGGGAGCAGAGCGGGGAGGGAGGGAGAGAGTATCCAGCAAATTGTTAATTAAATACGAATCAATCCTCTGCCATTTATCAGGCCATGCGTCCACCTCACCTTTAAAGGGGGAGCCTGAGGAGAGGGGGGAAAGAGAGGGACGGGGAAAATCGATAAGGCGGACAGAGGGGAGGGATAAGTATTTAATCCACCAATCAAACTATATCATGACCATTATAGAGAGACAAGTGGACATTATTGGGTGAGCAGGGTGAGTTCGCAACCCTTCAACATTTCACATCCAGAAAGTCAAATATCCTTCATGGACATGTTAAAAGCCAGGTGATGAGACACACAGCATAAAGCCTTTAATGGGCAACATCAGAATGACATGACAGTAGTAGCTGGAAGAAAACATAGTCGTCCTGTTGTGTGGGAGCCAGAATAGATGACAGAATAAATCTGCAAAATGACTGAAACAAGAGCTTAACTGTCTAGAAAGAATATGCAGCTCTATGTTTGTATATCGAAATCAAAATAACATCCCAGCGGTGTGATGTGGTGAAGGGAAAATGAGGTTTAGGCTTTTAGATATGTTTATATCTGCCATTAAGTTGGGGATTTTAACATGGGAGTTAATGGACTTTAATGGATACTTGTTTTGACAGCCTGCCCCTGGTGGTCAGCCTAAAGAACTGCAATTAAAATTCACTTCCTGGTTTGGCGTCAGACAAGCAAGGCAGATGTAGTTCTTGCCCTTTGCCTCATAGAGATGTTGTGTAAAGGCGGAAGGGAGCTGCACCAGACATCCTAGCTAGCTTAAAGTTATTCTTACAATAGAAAATTCAACTGACAAGGTTTCATTACTTTGACATGACAGCTGATCATAACCGTTTGTCATCAGTTTAAGCAAATTGTGTGTGCCTACTGGTGTTAATGCAGAAAGCCAGTAGATTCAAAAGGGTTCACGTACTTCTTTCCTGCTACTGTACAGGCCTGCATGACACAAAGCTATTTATAAGCACTGTTAAACCATGGGCAGCTCTTAGCTCCCCTCTCTCAAGAATCCTGGGAGCTTAACAATCAGCCAACATCTGTTTGAAGCCCAAAGAAAGGCAAAGGTCCAGATGTCAGCGAGATTGGTCTTATGGTAGTAGGGCTCTTGGCTATAAGGCTCTCTGGCAGCCCAGTGACTGAACTAGGATTACAACCATAACCTGTAGCCAGAGTTAGAATATATGTAAGATGAATTCCTCTGTTGTACATTAACCTCTTTAAATTACAAAAACTCATTGATAATGACTGATACTATTTTCTTCAATGTGAGGATCTACAATTTCATGATATCCAGTACCCTCGGTGGGTCATCAATCATAAGGAAAGTTGATAATGTCTTGTCATCATTTTTGTTAATTCTTGATCATGTTCCACGGGTTTGCAGCACTAGAACATCTCTTTTCTCACATTCCTGCAAGAGCAGAATGTATAAATTAATTAGGCAACCCAGTCACAGAGAGGCAATAAAACCATAATAATAACCTACTCATATTTATGAACTGTCTGTGAAATTTGTCTGCTATTGAGCCGACACAAGTGAGGAGGATTTTCTTTCATTGCATTTTAAAAATGAAGACAAATCTGGCACTTGACGTGAGCAACATGACCAAACAAAAACTATGTGAGAGAGGCACTGAAAGACTGATCATCTGAACCATTCTGCAGTATTGGTGAGGGGGTTTAGGATTGGATCGTGACTCACCATTTTGTGTCCAACTCTGTCAGAGAATCATTGATCAGAATTTAAACTTAGATCTTTCTAAACTTGGACATCAACAGTGCAAACTATAGTGGAAAGATTCAGGGGCTGAGGAAAGCTCACCACACAAAGGCCAGTGCTGGAATCTGCTGCTGGATGCATGTGATCTTGCAGCTCTTAGACATGAGAGACCATCATATCGCTATGATCAATAATGCAACAAGTATGTGCTGGAAATGTAACCCGAAGCTGTATTACACAAGGAAGAAGCCATTTATCGACTCACCACTGAGTTCAATGACCACGAGTTCATCTCAGATGAACAGGGAGACAGCGGGTACATGTTCTGTGGCCACATTAGTCCACATTTCATCTGGCTTTTGGGGAGTGCAGACATTGGGTTCTGTATGCCAAAGATGAGAAAAGACATTGAGACAGGTTCAAAAGTCAGAGTCTGTGCACCAGAGTCCATCACATGAGTGACTTGTATGTGTCAAGATCACTGCTGATGCAGAGCTGTATGTGATCCTTTTTGGGGAGATAAATGCCACCATTAAAGCAACACCTTTTTTTTTTTTTTTTTTTCAGGAAATCTTGGATTATTTCAGAAGGAAAATACCAGAGCCCATTCTGCGTGATTTAAAACATCACAGTGTGCTTCACTGGCCTGACTGAAGCCCAGCTCAGCGTATTGTTGAGAATGTTCGATATATCGTGAAGAGGAGAACCAGATAAGAACAATCTTGAACCGTTGAGTCGTTGAGAGTTCAAGAATGGACATCTTTTAGTAATATATAACTGCAACAAATGGTATCCTCAGCTCAAAAACTGACCACAAATATGAAAATAAAAGGACGTGTAAAATAACAGGCTTGAAACCTTCCATGTTGGCATAAACAGTTTTGCTAATAGTTCTAGATTTACTGCTGGTGAATACAGACACTGATAATCCTTGTACTGTTTTTCTATAAAGAAAAAAATTAAAAAAATGAACATATGGCATGTTTACATTTTCTTTTTTTTTAATGTTTTTGTTTATGATGGATTTTATTTATATCTCTTTAGCCATGGCTATTTGTGTATTTTTGTCTTAGCTTATGCGTCTTCCAGGGAGTGTGGGTGCCAGTGCTCGTTTCAGGCAGCTGGATTGTCCTCTATTAGTGCTGCTTCTGTTTCCCAGCCCTAATCCTCTCCACTGGAGCGTCGCCTCATTCTTAATCTGAGCCACAATCTCCTGCAGATGGTTGTCTCCTTAAGCACCGCAAAAGAAGTGAGCTCATCCCCCTGACTCCTGTTATTCCCCTGTCGTCTCTAAACAGTCCCATCTTTCTTCTTGTTTTTTAAATTCATCTTCTTTTCTTTTCTTCTCTTTCTTTTCAGGACCCAAAGAGTATACTGTAGGTTTTGAATCATGCCATACTAATGCTTGAGTCCATTGATCTTATCTTGGATTTCTTTAAACCACATAAATTTGACTAATGAAGGCTCCAGATAACATGTAAGACCTTCATAAACTTGGTAAATGGCTTAGAAGGGATAATCCAATTTATTAAATGCTTTGTCTTATTTTTCACACTTTTTTTGTCAACCTTTCTGTGAGGTGGACATCAGAGAAAGAAATAAAATCACAAATAGCACAAGTTCATTTCAAAGAGGTGCTGTTGTATTAAGTTTTTTCCTAATTGGTCAAACGTCTGGAGATTTTCAAGGGGTGTAGATGCTTCATTAACATCCAAAAATCTGCTCCTGTTGGGAACACAGAGTTTCAAACCAAGGTATGATAAACAAAATGTTGAGAAAGCTCTTGTGTTTTCAGCAGTCCAGAAATCCAGCTGTTTGTGTTCAAGCAAGAGTCAGATCGAAGTGTGAAAGCCGTTTCCATTTGGAACCAGTAATATGAATCCGAGGCTGATCAATAATTCTTTCATGTTCCGAAAAAAAAACTTTTAAAATGAACGCTATTACTTAACATGAGGCCAGCTGTATCACCATATCCCATTGGCTGGACTGGTGACATCATGACGCTCTTCTTCATAAGCACAATAGAATCTGAGCAATCAAGATAATCTCCATCTCAGAACATATGTAGTTCGGGGAAGTCCCGAAATAAAGTCTTGCACTGTCCAGTTCACAAGACTTAGATACGCTGTGTTTATTTTGCATAGAAATACAATGTCTTGTGTTCTTGTTTTGAGCCCACAATGACATCTTGGGGTAAGAAGTCATTGCTGAAAAAACTTGTTTTTTGTTTTAATTTATTTGGAAAAGCCTGTCCACATCCAAAAGTTCCTGATAGTTTTTCCTGGATTGTAATTCCCTTTCAAACCGTTAGGTTTGTCTAATTGACTACTTGGTTAACCAACCTCATTTCTAGGTCAAATAAATAAATAAATCATAAATAATTTCTCTGTGATGGACTGGGTGTACCCCTGCCTTTCGCTTGAAGTGAGCTGGAACAGGCTCCAGCAGACCCCCGTGACCCTGCGCAGGAAATAGCAGGTATAGATGATGGATGGACAAATAATTTCTGTTTTAGTTTGGTTCTTTTTCTTCCCTAGCAAAGCATTTCTGTTATGAGCGCTAGCCAGACCTTAAATAAACAATGAGGAAAACCTGCTTTTAAACTTCAACAGTCAGAAAATGGTCACTGAAATTCTCTTCAATAGTTGCAGTTATTAATTAAATGTACATTATGAAATGTAATGTAACCTGCTTTTCCAGCCACCATTACATTTCACTATACATATATAATTAAATAAGTAAAATGTATACTATACAGTGGAGCTTATAATTTTTCTTAGCTTCTGTTATTTTTGCTTGTTTTGTTTCTCTTCCTTTTCTATCACCATAAAAGAAAACAGCGCTGCAATTTATATTATTTATACAACAAACTCTGAAACTGAACTGCTGTTAAAAATTGTGCATGAAAACACATATAAACATATAAACACGAATACAGTCCATGATACAGATCTGATGGAAAGAGCTAATAAGTTGTGAAGAAAAAGAAATGGAAAACAATAGAGATGATCATAATAATGACGATGATGATGATGATGACAAAAACAATAATAAAAACGATTATGATGTGAGATTCAAAGGTCTATAAGGTCTCAAATGGCCTATGAAAGATGCAATGTAATAATAAAAAGAAGAAGAAAAAATAAAATATAGCATAAAGCAGTTATCCTCGTTATAATTGACTGGTAATGTATCTCCTGGATATGTTACTCAAATGATTTCAGATTGTCTGAGGAATAATAATGAGCTCCCAAATCTCCTCCATGTGTCTTGAAGATACTTCTTCTACAGGAAGAAATGAACTCAGAAGTTCACAAATAAAAAAAATAAAAAAACGGTCCATGCAGAATGACATTTTGTTAAATTGCGTGCCACATGATAAAGCTCAGTCTGAGCATGATTTGTTTGAAAAAAGGTACATATGTCGTATAAATGTGCAGTGATTCTACTCACTACTGACGGCTATCACACTATTATTCCTTTTGTTGGATCTTCAGATTTGAGTCTCAGTAGTAGTTTTACTGATGGTTGACTTTCTTCAACACTAACGTGCCTGATTGTGTACTACTACCAACAAGACCCTTTGCATTGATTGCTATCATAGCATTAAAACAACATAAATTCCTTTTTAAAGAAAGATTGCAATCATTGATCAACAGACAGTTTCGATTTACTTTCCTTTTCTTCTTTACAGTTTGATTCCCAAACCTGTTTTTAAAAAACTCATCTCATAGAAGAAGAATCTGTTCTGCACAGCCTCTCTAAACTCTATGGTTCTTTTTTTTTTTTTTTTTTTTACCAAACTTCCACATCATCCCACTCAATTAGAGGTTCAGCCTCCCTCTCCCAGGAGGACTTTTGCTTTTTCATTCGTTCCTCCACAGCAGCTACAGTAATAGCCTGCAATTGATAGTCCACTCTGATAGGCAGTGTTCCCTAAATACTGTGCCAGGAGAGGAAACGAATGTGATAAAGGATGAGTGGTGTTGAGCAATAATCCAGGGAAGGTTTCTATGGAAACGGGCAAATGAAAGCCAGGTATACAATGAGAGCAGAAAGCCAGGAGGATGGAGCGGTGATCAGGTGCTGCCAGAGTACTGGAGAGTGGGAAGTAAAGGTTCGGGTGTTTGGAAATGGATTGCAGGGCGTGAATCACTGCAGAGAGAGGAAGAAGCCCGAAGAAAAACGAAAAGAAGGGGAGGGAGGGGAGGATGAAGGGTGTAGTGGAGATGAGAGTTGCGGCACCATTTTTCACAGCAGACAAAAACATTTGCTGGGATATCAATTTGGAGCTGAGAAGCAGTCTTCCCCTCCTGCCCCATCATCCATCATCTTTTTGTACTAACTACCACTTGGGCACTCCAAGCCGTTCCCCCCGCCCTCCAACCACCCACACACATGCACACACAAAGCTTGCATTTTACTCCCACACTAATACATATCAGTACACTCTCTGCAACCTTTGCACAGAGAAATACACGCGCAGACGCACATTGGATGTAATGTGGTGCTTAAAAACAGGACAGAGAGGCGTGACCTGTAGGTGCTGTATGTGAAAGGAAAATGCAAAGTAGAACTGAAACACAGCACCTCGCGTGGCTGGGGTTGAGAAGGCGGGGCTGAGCGGTTGCCACAGCGGCCATCTCCCCTAGTCTTCTCCCATTAGCACCAGTAGGGGAGACCCCACCCTCCGGCTGCCCTCTTATTGGCACCTTTGCCTGCACCCCATCACTCATCTCCCAGCCATCATCCATCACCCATCGCGATCAATAGGAGGCCATGCATTCATCAGTTCCCGGGTGCTGATGGGAAAGAGGAGGGTTGAAGCTGTGGGGGTGGGTGGAGGTGGTGGGGGAGGTAGAGGAGAGGCAAGAATATCTGAAAGTGAGAAAAAACACTAAGCAAAAGAGGAGAAATGAAGGAGGAGGTGTCACGTCGGAGAAAAATGCAGACAGCAGCGACATCATACAGCACAAATTCAATCTGATGATGAAAATAAGTTTATTTTTGAAGCAACAGATCTGAAAAGATGCATCAGTACATAAGAAAATCCAGTCTTAGAAAAAGAGCCAAAACTACTTCAAGGTGCAAAGGAGTCTTGTTTAATCTGCCACAGCTCCATGATGAAGCTGTCATAATGATACGCGGTAATTCTGTACATTCTGCGGCAACAGAGAAGAATATAATAAGCTTTCTGGGGATAAAGAGAAATGAGAGGAAGTTTACAGCACTCAGCTATAGGCTACACGACACACATAAACATGTACACATATACTGAGAACATAATGGTGCAATGTCACTGTCAGTCACCTAGTGAGTGTCAGTTTCCGGCAAGGCTCTGCACTTTGTGCTGACAGCTCATAAGTTCTGGCCACACACACACACACACACACACACACACACACACACACAAACACACACATGCACACATGCTTGCTCAGTCACCCCCTGAACTCGACCAAAGGTGGACCGGAATAGATCGCACTTTAAGATGATGGATGCTCCCACTACCCAGAAAGGTTAGGGACAGGGCAATAAGTTACCAGGAACCGCATTCAGGGAGAGATGTAGAGGTGGCCAACAGTATGATAATCGTGTCTGCCTGACAGCTGGAACATGAACCACAGCGAAAGCTGTGCCACAGAATGGAATAATGTGGTAGTTAATGTGTGTGTATGCCTGTGTTGTCTTTTAAAACCGACTTCGAAATTTGTTACATGACACGATTTCAGATCTTTTGGCATCTTAGGATAATCTGTCCTCAAAATCAAACACACAGTCACAAACACAATGAAAGAGAGAAAAAAAAAAAACTGCAGACCAGAGGCTCCATGAGACAGCGAATGTTTATTCCAACCACTAACCACTCTGAACAATTTAAGCATCAACAAAGAAACGCAGGAAGATTGCAGAGAGGGCCGTGGGTCAGATGACATGTCCAGAAGCCGCACCGCCACCAACCACCTGAAGTCAGTCGGTCCCAAAGTCCCCTCACTGTGTTGATGTGTCAGATGTCACTCTCGGGTTTCGAACCCCAGGTCCCCATCTGCCGGATGCTGTCATTAGATTATTCAGGAGGAGGCTAAACGCTCTTTGTACCAAGCTGACTGAGACAAAACCCCACCTGGGGAGGATAAGCTACCACAAGCTGTGCAGCAAGAGTGCTCATGTTGCATGAAAATATTGCTGCATTCCAGGAATTGTGGACCAGCAAATTACTGTAATGGTAAACATCATCTCTTAGCATGAAAATGTGGCTTTGGCAAGAAACAATGAAACACTGTTCTAACCTTTAAGACAGAGAAAGAGTGCCAAACTGCTTAAGATGCAGAAACACAACGTTAGAAAATAACTTTCCGTTTCATGTGAAGACTGAATATTGAATTCACTGAACACAAAACAGATTTCCAGATATGTAACTCCAAACGAATCCCACTGGGGTTCATGTATCTTGTATTGATGATGCCTGGTTTCTCTTTTCATTTATTAGTTATTTGATTGTGTTTAATTCTTGTATTTACCCTGGAATATCTACATTTTGGAGAGCAAAACGAGTTGTCGCCTTGTGCACAATGCAATAGATGGATGGATGGATGGAAGGATGGATGGATGGATGGATGGATGGATAGATATATAGATGTGTGTGTGTATGTATTTGTGAGATTAATGGATTATCCTATAACTGTACTAAAAATTAGCAGTGTTGATGAATTGAACTCGTTCATGTCTCAAAATGTTCAAAATTGTTGTCCAACAGTCTGAATCGTCCATAAATAAATAAATAAATAAATGTCCTTGAAGCTTTGGGCACTAAATTGAAATGTAAATTGTTGTGCTTTGTTTTGTTTTTTGCGTCCTGTGCTCAGAGTTATCCTGATGCACCCATAACTCTGAAACAGAATAAATCTGGACTCATCAGACCACATGGCCTTTTACATTGCTCTGTAGTCCAACCTTTATACTATCTGGCAAAGTGAATCTTTTTTTTTTCTTTTTTTATGATATGTGCTTTTCTTGGTGCCTAAACCCTCCGAGCTACGCAGTTACGGGACTTTGAATTTTCTTCGCCTTGTTTTTGTGTGGCGATGCTTGCATTTCTGCTAGTAAACATGTCATATATTTTCCTGACGACAATATATGCTCAAGAATGACTATCGTCCCGGATGTGAATGTGCTGGACAGTTCTAAGTTTTTCCTTAGTTGTTTGGTCAATGCAGATCAATGTTTTGATCCTTTTTCCACAACCGCACTCTGTTTTATCTGACATTCATATTTCAGGAACGAGAAGCTCCTCACTGTATGGTTGTATTGTTTGATGTCACCAGTCTCTTTTTCCTTCTTCCTCTTCTTTTCTTTCCCTTGATCATGTGGCCTCTAACACCTTACAGGCTTTGTGCTTCTCTTGCTTAAATATTTCATTGTCAGCCCATCCATTGTCCTTACCTCACACACCTACACAGATGCACACAACACTACTACACGGGGAGTGCGTACACATATGCAGGGCGAGTGCTTGTGTGTCTGTGTGCACGCTCGTCTCTGCATGTGTCTCGGCGTAAGTGGAGACCAGCTGCAGATAATAGATGTCTGTGTTTAATATTGGAGGAGTTTGAGGTAACCGCAAACCTCCAAATGTGGGGTCACAGAGTGTGAGGCTGGACATCTGATCTCCACCAACGCTGAGCACAGCTATTGTAAAAACCTGGAGGACTGGTATCCTTAACCTGATTTTTTTTTTTCCTCCACTGATACCTGAAATGTTTTTCCTACAAACAGCCCGTGCTGCCATTTCTCTATGAGAAAGAACTAAGAAATATGTAAAAAATGTACTGTACTGTAAAAATACTGTAAAATACTTTCCTATAAGAGGCAGGATGTAAAGTAGGATTGCGGGAATCCCATAAACACTAACTGAGACTCCTAATCTCTCATCAGCAAATTAAGATATATGAGGAACAACAGTGATCAATCAGATACTTAAATCCCTCTGCTGACATGTGGAGCAAACGGTGGAGCGGTACTTTAAGAGAAACGTCGACAACTGAGCAAAGGTAAAACGATTCGTAGATGTAGAGGTACAGAGCCGAGGTTCTGATGTCATCAATACCTTCTGTAGAAATGACCAGATGATGCAAACATTCAATCTTACAAGAATAAAAAGCTATTAAAGCTAAATCTGCTAACATTTGGCAATGACACAAGGTCATTTCACATGTATGACTATTTAAGAGCCATCTGATTTCAAATTAAATAAAGATGTGATTTGAAACACCTGTTCACGCATATGAGCTGGAAGAGTCTTCACTGTCACTTCATTTGCTGAAATTATCTAGGTGAAATAGTTGTATTTTTAGGCTTTACAACAAAAAAATCAAGGTTTAAATGAACCTCAGCCTGATATTTTTTCAGGTACGTGCATTCACGTGAGACAGTAGGAGTGATGCAACTGCAAACACAATCACTGGTGCATACTGTATAGTCATGAGGCCTAAAGCCTCAATGAGCATTACCAGGAATGGCCCCACAAAAAAGTTTCTTTGAGAACTTCTATGGCGCTGAAGGATGGAAAGCTTCTTCATAGGGAGTGGCGCTGGCTCGACAGTGATTGGATATGCTGATGGAAGTATATGATGTTGCTCAGCATCTCATTGTCTCCTTCCAGTACAAGTCATCTCTTCTCATCCATGGCCACCATTACAGTGTATGCAAGTACGAAACACAAACGCAACAACTTCAGCCTCCCATGCTTTTCTCTTAATTTTAGTTGTTTTTTTTTCTTTTATATATTGGTAGATGACAGCATAAATGGTGCACTAGCGCTGTCAGGTGTTATGGAATGGTAGTTTAACCTGCTCCATTGTCATAAATGGAGACTACATCTGTTCTGTCAGACACCAACTGTGTGCTAGACTAAGAGCTAACATTTAAATGCTAAGTTGTGCGCTCTTCGCTAGCTGTTAGGCTTGTGCACTGCATGCTAGCCCAAAAACTGACACAGATCTAACACTTAGCTGGCTGCTGTTAGTAACATTGAAGCAACTAGAGATGAACTGTGAAATGGTTTTACAAACTCCTGAACTCCTGAAGTTTGGGTATACTCAGTTTAAATAAAGACATAGCGTAATATACCAATGTGTCATTCATCTGAAGTTTCATTTGGGGAGTTTTGAGAGCTGGGAAGCATTAAAAAAATAAAAAAAAATCTGACACATAAACTTAAAAAAAAATGACTTTTTTACATGACTGGACATTTCTCAGTGAAAACATTAAAGGGTTCATCCGAATGAGAAAGAATCTTCATAGATATTGCAAACCAGGATTAAATCCATTTATGGAAGCATTTAAATGTGGTAAGTGGGTATTTACAGCAGATTCCGGTTTTCAAAACCCCAAATTTAAACAAGCAGAAGAGAAAGGAAGAAAGATTAATTTCTTTTCTTGACTCTCATGGATGATGTTGGATCTATATGACAAATAAAGTGGACGAAGTTAGAGAACTGGAGAGGAGAGAGTGAGAACGTGAGAAATGCTTTATGTAAACCAAACACCTCTTCATGGTAGATAATAAAGAATAAGAAGAAAATTATTGCAATGACAATTTTGCACTTGGTGCATTGGTGTCAGTTTAAAGAGTCAGTTTATGGACAACATTATACAAATGCTAATAACAATAATAATAATAATGATAATAATAATAATAATAATAATGCCAGGAAAACATATGAATACCCTCAGTCAAAATAGAAATTATTTCTATGCTCTTTTTAGAGTCCACGAGCATGAAAAATTAATAAAAATAAAGACCTGTGTTTATGATTTAAACATGTCAATATAAGTACAAACAGACTGAAATCTCTGTGTGTTAAATCAGCCTGAACTCATCTTTTAATCCTATGGCTTGGAAGGTTATTTTCAGTATTGTGTTACCGTTTTGTACATTTAGATATTAGCCTTATTTTACAGGTTATTGATCACTTTCAACCGTATTACAGCTCTGCGGCATAAGTTACTGCAGTTCCTTCCTCAGATCTGAAAGCGTTCCATCTACAAATCAGCAGCTTTTATTGTGAGGATGTTATAAGAAGTAAGTGTGTCATCAGGTTAGTGATTTCATTAAACTCTCGCTGTACATCTCAAGGGCTTAATGCATTGAAGAGCAAGGAAGGGAAAAGGGAAAGCAAAGGTAAATAAGTGTGCCGTTTCCTCTCTTTTGTACGATGTTGCCTCATGGCTTTTAATGACCCTGTGATGCTTGGTCATTTTCTTTTCTGACCCCTCAACCCTTTGACCCCCAGAATCATGTCACTGGACAAAATTGTGGAGGCATGTCATCCTGGTGGCTCGAACAGATCTGGGTTTGGCAGCTTGACGGGAGAATGGTATCTGAGCTGGAGTACTTTTGTACTTGCTCTATCATTAATGGGGCGCAGATAAGGATACGCAGCTCGCCTGGCACTTTGTTAAAGATTAGACAACAGGTTTAGAAAACCGATGCGTTTATCTTGTGTTTTCGATCTAGGCCACGTTTTGGTTCAGCTCACATGTAGGTCTGGCTTCTTCAGAGCTGATGGGCTTCATTGAGGGAAGAGCAAAAGGGCGTTTAGACAGTGTTTTAAAAGAGGTGGAATTATGTTCAGAAAATGATCCAAGAAGAAAAATCACAGGTATTACATACATACTTGGTCTGCTTTGAAAAATCCACCACAAGCACACATTTCAGCATGCCCTCCTGTTTCACCACAGTGAAATAATTTGCAGTATAAATCTTCCTGCATTAAAATGTTCGCATGAGCTGGTCAAGAGGGTTGACAGGGCAGTGCAGTCCAAACGTAAATCAGCATAAGTGATCGGATAGATTTTCTATGTTAATGTATCGTAGCCTTGGCATGCACAATAACTCAGATGAAGGGAGGGAGAATGAGTGTGTCCAGCATCCAGCCCTCTGCTCGCAGAGCCAGTGTGGTTAGGTCATCAAATCGACAATGTGATTGACCCATCAATTGGCCCCTGCTGGCCTCTCAGGCCAATCAGGCTAATGGTGGCTGGTGGTTTGAGCTTTATTTCACTGGTATCCTTTCACTTGCTTGGTTTATTTGTGGGTCTATATGCAAACTCGGAGAAAAAAAAAAGAAAAAAAAAAACATATACTGACATACAGTCCAATTCCCATCTTACTTCCTGGGTTTCTAACCCATCTCAATTTGTCTGTATTGACGTGTCCATAAATGAGGGACTCTCGTTAGCATTGACCTTTCTCTCTTTTCATGCTTGTTAAGATCAGCAGACGTGAGGGCAGTTTACTTTATGATGCAATAACAGAAACAGACTGCAGGCCTCCGAAGTATCAATCCCGAGTTGTTTTTGGTTTTTGCCCTCCCCCCGACAGTCATTCTTTTTGGAAATTAGCAAACATGTGCAAAATTTGCAAAATGCATTTGAGTCCACTTGTTCATATTAATTATAAAAATGCAGAATCACCATATTCCATCTAAGCTGCCTTATGTGAATCAATATGCCTCTGCAGGCTGGATCACCATAAATCAATTATATGATCAAACTCTTGGACCGGCTCTGTTCTGCATGTGTATACTGTTAGTGGGGGCTGCATCGATCTGATCCAGTGTGCTGTCACTCTATCATCTTTCCAATTATTCGATGTAATGATAGTGTATGGATTCTTAATTGACAGTCTTTTACATGAGAGGTTTTATTCTTTGCAGTGAGTGGTGAACAGACCTGCACGTTAAAGTTGTGACCAAACCTCTTTATAAATCTATATAAATTGCCTGTGCCCTTATAGTAAATGTTTTTTAGGACCGTCACTTCTGTGCTATTTTCAAATGTCCCTTTACCCACATTTCTTCTTTAAACAGCTCACTCCTTCTCCCTGTTGCACCGGAAAAAAGCTCAAGTGAAACTTCATCTCTGAGCTTCCATGCATATAGATCAAATCCTAATGTCAACATTAAATACACCACATGGCAAATTTAATCAAACTTTAATTATAAAGCACTTTTCGTACAATATAATGCAACACAAAAAAAAAAAAAAAACTGGGTAAAAACAGACTCGGTCCCACCCATCTACCACCCCTTTCCCCTCCGTCCCTAATCATAATAAAACTTGTGTAATCAAACATAAAGACAAATGATAACTTACAGTGAATATCTCCCTGACACTAGTGCAAGAAAGAGTTGCAGAAAGGTGTTAGACAGATGATCAAACATGATCATGGACACAGTACTATGCATGTATTGACACAGGATGTAACAGTGAAGTCATTTCCTATAAGTCATCACCTTCAGCCATGCAGTGCTTTGGTGGTTGAAAGTATTGACATGCCTGTAGAGAATGATTACTTTTGAAGAAAAAAAAATAAAAAAAGAGAGAAGAAAAAAAATAAAAACAGCCCTAAAGCAACTTCATTCCAAATTTCTAGTAAGACAGTTTCTACTTAGACAAGATAGCACTGCAGTACTGTAAAAGTGTCAAGTGTCAATCAACATCACCTTTGAACAACTCTGGAAGAATAATAGTGTGGTTTCAAAAGCTGAATGTTTCCCCATTCTTGTTTTAGAAAGTTATTCAGATTCTCAACAATTCTTCTTTTCTTTGCTGTTGTTTCTATTTCTTATTATTAGTTATAAGTTAAGTAAGATAAGTTATTATTATAAGTTATTGGATGATTGTCTTGATCACACACAGACTGGCACATTTTAATTGTGACTTGCTGTAGTATATATCAAATAGAGATCAACAGTGAGTTTCTGAAATAAGCAATGCCTTCCCTGGAAAAAGAAAAAATCATATTTTTCTCAACATTTACACGTTTTGATTCTTTCAGCATTAATCATGTGTTGACAGATGAACAAGTTATAGTGTGCACAGATGTACCCCAATACAACCTGGCTTTTGAAACATGTACTGATAACAAGCATCATAGTATATGTGTTCCAAGAAGAATAAAAAATGTTCATTTATCAGACTACAAGACAGTTTTCCACTTCATCTTTGTCCAGCTTAAAAGAGGTCAAGGCCAGAGGAGGTGGTGGTATTGTTTAATTTTGTTTTGCTTTATTTTTTGCACGTGACTTCTTCTCTTTATGTTTATATGTTTTAATTTGCATTTCTGGGTGAGACAACTGTGTTTGCCGGCAGAAAGTGTTTAAATGAGCCCAGGAAAGCTGCTCCAAGACGGAGGGATCTCTAACTTAAATGGAGTGCCGTCTGAAAGCCCAAAGACCACAGGCGTTAAGAACTGGCTTTATGCCTTGTCCTGTTTGTACAGAGATTCCTGCCAGTTTTGTGAATGTTTCAACTATTCCATGAACTGAAATGGCCAATTTCTTACAAATGTTGCTCTTAAAACTCTGACCCAAATTTCATGTGCAAGGACTTCATTCTCTTGTAACTTTGTCTACTGAAGCTTCCAGCATCAGCTGTTTGAGCAACGTAAGGTCCAGCCTGCCTGTCCTAGTGTAACCACATCCCTGTCCTCTGAGCCTGCAGTGATCAAATCATTCTCCGCTCTTTCTTTCTATCAATCGAACATCAACTGAAATAAATTGCAGATCCTTTCCAAACAGAGCAATTTCTCTGCCATCTGTTCACCAACGTAAATCAGGGCTTGTTGATGTAAACCTCCTCTTTCCTCAAACTCCCCCCAGCGAGGACCGAAGCAAGTCTAATCCCCCCCAGTCTCCCCTGCTCTCTAAATCATCTGTGCATATTAATGCTCTATGCAGCACTAGCAGCTAGGAGCACGTCTTTTATACAAAGCATGCAAAACAAAATATCAAGGCCTTACCTGCATTACTGGTTTATTACAAGCAATGGGAGAAAGTTTGGTGAACAAATATTTTCATAAGATTTTCCCATATTTGTATTTTCTGTATAATGTCAAATAGTTAGCTCTATGGCATCATGACATCTTGGGAATTTACACTGAACCATGGGCACATGCACTGTATCCATGCTTTTCTTATTATTATTAATTTGGTAAAGAAAGAAAGACAGGGACAGTAAATATATTGGTACAAAGATGGTGAAGATAGAAATGCCAAGCAAATTATTATTTTTATTTTTTTTTTAAAAAGGATAAGATCAAAGACGACATTTCTCGATGTAGTGAAAGAGGATATGGAGATCTTTATTGCGACAGAGGAAGACAGGGTAAGATAGAAATTGATGATCCACTATAGCGACCCCTAAAGGGAAAAGCTGAAAGATGTTTTTTTTTTTTTCTTCTTTCCTTCGTTAATTCAAAAGCCACATCACATCTCTATTTATTACCTTTTGCAGCAGCTTTACTTCTACGGTGGGTCTCAGTCCATCCCTGTCCTCCAATTGTAGGTCCAAGGTTACAGCTATACGGTTCACCCATACAGATGTTCCCACATCAGTCCATAATCCAGCTTCGTCCCCTTATGCCAAGGATTAACACTGGCCAGGCCCAATCGGGATCAGGAGGAGGACCGGTCAGACAGAAAGACATGGTTACAAACTGCAAGGCAAGCTTAGCAGGAACTGAACTCTTTTTTTTATTTAATAAATTAAACTTTTATTTGTGGTGGGGGTCTTGCTATATATCACAATGATATCAATCCATGCCAAAGCCTGAGTACACCTGGACAGCTGCAAAAATATCACACTCCATAGATTTAGCTCTGTTTGTTCCAAGATTATATACACTGTGCAGCTAATATTATCTGTTCACGTTTCATTTTGCATGTGTGGCATATTGCAATGATCGCACAAAGCGTGAGGCCAAAGTTTGAGATACAAAGTTCAGTGTAACATCTGCCCATGAATACTTTGGATCTACAGTGCAACAGGAGCAGGTTTTTTTAATGACAACAGATGGCTTGAAAAGGATTATGAAACACTCACAGATGTGTGTGTTCAAGAGACGTACAAGCACAAGGAGGAGAAAAACTAGAGAAGAATGAATGGGCTTCTACAGGCCTTTGGCTGTTTCCTAAATAACTCATTTTTTATACACTAAACAAACTCAGAAGCAACTCTTTGACCCAACTGCCTGCACTATGTTTTATTTTAATTAGTTTAATTGGGTGCTTAATTTGCTTGGCATCCACTGCTCACCTAAGAGTTCTGGAAGCTGCTCCATGTTTGGCCCATTTCTCATCTTTTAATGTTATTTATTTTTGCTTTTCCGCTTCTCTGGTGTTAATTGATTCTTTAACAGAAATTAACACTCAGACCAGAGGGCAGGCTGGTAACCACACACCTCACATTCCTCAGAAACCATTAAAAGTGGACAGAAACTCCTCTTACCAAAATGGAATTACAATACAAGCACATAAAATTGGATACATGTACATATTTATGCAGCATGTGGTCAAAGTTTAATCTGACAAGCCTAATGGATCTCTGCGGAGAAGACCCACTGAGCTGCTTCATAATGCATCACAGTGCAAACACAGCTTTGATTAAACTTTCACTAATTAAAGTCTTCCTCATCTTATTAGCCTGACTAATTGATTTAATTTGTCTTAGCTCAACTATTGGCTGTGACCTCTACTTAGTTAATGAATTAATTGATTTAGCCCTAGTGCAAGTGAAGGAGTCAAAGAGGATTTTGACATGTTGCCCTTTTAATCTTGCTCATTCTGGACACTCGTTGGGTCATGTTGGCAGTGAACTGGCAAAGGTTTTTGCGGGGGAATTGGGAGTTTGAGTTTGGACAGTTTCAGCTATGGATTGCCACTCTGCATGGCTAAAAGTATGGAGTAGTTTTCCGCAGTTTGTGAGTGAATGAAGAAGCAACCTCTGCAATGACATTTTAAAAGCAGCATACTTTATTTACTCTCAAACTTGAGAGGAAAAAAAAATTTAGAAAACTGGGCAAATTATCATTTTCCTGGCCATCTTCCTCCTTTAGCCAGATGAGGCAACGCTCTAAAGGTCTTCATGTTTGGGAAGAGAAAAATATGATCCAATAATAAAGCCATATTGCACGATTAGAACCAGTATACATCCTTTACAAGGGCGCCTAGATGCCTAAATCACTGGCATACAGTTTATTGACGTCGTTTTTCTTGGTAATGGTACAAGACAGAGAAGCTTCTTGAGCTTGGAAGCAGTTATTAAGCAGATGCAGGGGGCAATGCAACATCTAAACTTGGCACCATTTAGGGACATTTGCAGCAGTAATGGTGCTGAATATGTCCATTCATCAAAAAAACCAATAATATAAAGGCTGGATGTTGTTCAAAGGAGCCCATATAGGAAAAAAGAGCAATAACTTGATGTCTTGCCCTTGGATGAGCTGCTCTTTACAGGATCTAAGAGTTACTGAGATGCAGTGAAACCTGGACGAACAGCTTCCTCTAGTGGCCTGAAATATAAATTGTTTTCCTGTCTGCTCCTCTCCAAGACAGACAAAAGGCAAACATTAGAGCTTTTTCTCATGAGAAAACAAAACAAATTGACATCTTTCATAAAACACAATCAATGAATAGATAATAAGAGAAAATAAAAGAGCTTATTTTTTCTTTTTAAAGAAACAGAGAAAAATATATTCACTGCCTTGTCTTTATGTAAGCATCACTTTCCACTGTTAAACACAGTTTTGAAATGTAGTATCTGAACTAAACTCAAACATTAACTTAAAATGAGCCTTGTTATGCAGTGGATCTTAATAAAAGAAGCTCACACTTTTAAATCCACAAGCTTGAATCTCATTGGGCTAATTCTAATGCACTGCCCTTTTACCGCTGATCTGCATGTGTCTTTACCTGCAACAACATTATTTACCTCAGAGCATGCATTTTTTTTGTAAATGACCATCATTAATCTTTAAAGCTGAAAATACTGCTGCCCTTTTTGGGCTCAGGTCTCAAGGGGGCTTACAGCAGAAAACTGGAAGGCTCTTTCAGAAGTGAGATGAACAAGCTGTGAAACAGGTTTTGGTCCCAAAGGCATCCCAAGATTGAACAATCCGACTCAGAGCAAGGAGAGATAAGAAAATTCCTGCTGAGACTGAGTGTCTGAACCAGGTTTCTGGCAAAAGAAATAAAATGAATATGTGGAGCATCTCAAAGAACTTTAGAACATAAAAATAGTTTATGAGTTTCTCTATCATATGTATTAGTAAATATTAAGCTGAATACATTAGTATTCACCCTCAACAGCAGCTTTATGGATGTTTGATTAAAAGATTTAAGGTTCGTGTTTCTAGTTTTGCATAATTCACTTTAAGATATTTCTGCAAAAGTGACCCAGAGCACTATTAACTGTAACAACTGCAATAAATTCCTTTAATAAAATAAAATAAATGACTGCATTTATCTGACTTATGATCACCTTCTGCCATCTGGCGTGCCAACAAACACCAGAGATGTAACCCTTCGTCCGGCATGAAAACTGCCCCAAGAAGATTTCATGTTGTACAGAGTGAGAGGCCTGAAGATAAACTTAAGAGGATGTGCAAAAGCACACAATGTGCAACCTTGTATTAGGTTTAAAGACACATGAATGCAGATACACACATGACCTTTGCAATGTCTTTTTGCTAAAATTGGCTGTGGGCGCAGTCATAGGACTTCAGTTTACTGGCTTGCTTAAACTAATGCGGCCTAATATAAATGTGTTGCAATAAATAATTTTATTGCATTACTGCGTTGTTTATTATGTTCAGCCCATTAATGTGAATTGGAAAAGGCTCCAACAAAGAAGCACAGTTTATGTAGCACCACAAACACCATCCACAAAGTGACCATCCATGGGAATGAGTGCTTCTCCAAAACAGTCTCAGCTGTAATGGGTAGATGCCGGCAGAAGCATCAACACCATTTCATAATATTTAGATGTGTTCATAAATGGCTGGAGATATTTATGTCATAGATTATTTGTGATGAATTAATCCCTGAATTACATGTATTCATCATTATACATTTCTCTCACACAGCACAAGGAACTCACCCACACACCTTGTGACATGCTGCAAGTACATAATCATACAATACATGCTGTTTTCTTAAACATCATTAGTACAGTATAAATGTGCTTAAAAGGCCAAACATTTATGTAACTGACCTTATCATTGGTTTGCAGTTTTGAAGGAAAACCTATTTATGGTATGGATATTTATTCTACATTTATTCAGGTTTGGGAACTATAATTAAGTAAAGGTATGTTTGCACCCATGCCTTGTGTCTTAACATTACATACACTGCATAAAAAGACAAATCAGACTAAATGTTATCCTGTTTAAGGTCAGTTTGATTACCAAAATTATTTATGTTTGCTAAATGCCTGAAAAATTAAAGATAAATTGTCTTACTTTCTTCAAAGTAAGAAGTTCATAGAGTAAGATTACTATGACTTTACACAATTTGGGAAAGTTCAAATGATGACATCATGGCATTTTTTTTTAGACTTTTTTTGGCTCTAGTGGCCTTTAATCACTGTCAGGAGTCAGGAAGGTGAGGCAGAAACGCAGCAAAGGGTATCAAAGGTGGGAATCAAACTTGCAGCCACTGCAGGAGGACTGAGCCTCATACATGGGCTGCCTGCTTTAACTGCTAGGCTATGCAGTGGCCCGTGGTGTTGGAAGCTTTTGATAGGATAACTGAAAACATTTGAGTTCATTAGAGGCAAACCTGCAGAACCTAATGTAGAACATTACACCTGAAACACAATGCTTCCTTGTGTGACATCATGGCGGGGGGGGAAATCAGCCAAGATATCAGGAAGAGAATAGTAAATCTCCACAAGTTCCAGATGCCTGAAAGTGTCACGTTTATCTGTTCTAACAATTAACACCATAGGAATGTCCAGTCATCATACCGCTCAGGAAGGAGACAAGTTCTGTGACCCAGAGATGAATGTGCTTTGGTGCAAAACATGCATATCAACCTAGAATAGAAGGAAAACACTATGTGAAAATCCTACCTGTAGCTGGTAAGAGTGAAACAAGGCCTGTACTGACATGGACTGGAAGACCACTCAGCAAGGAAGAAGCCATTACTCCACAAGCAACATAAAAAAGGCCAGATTACAGTTTGCAAATACACAGGGTCAGGCCTTAATTTTAGAAGAAATGACCTGTGGTCTGATGGAAATAAAATGTAACTCTTTGGTCATAATGTCCATTGTTACGTTTGGAGGAAAAAGTGGGAAGCTTTCAAGCCTGAGACCACCATCCCAGCTGTGAAGTATGGGGGTGTTTTTATTGCAGGAGGAACTGGTGCACATCACATAATTCATGAGGAAATAACATTATGTTGAAATATTGAAGTGGCATTTCAAGACATCAGACTGGAAGTTAAAACTTGGGCACAAATGGATCTTGTTTAGTCTGACTTCATGTCACACAGTGGAAAAAAAAGGGTTATGTGTCTTTTTATGTAGTATATGTAAACTTCTGGTTTCAACCGTATATGTCACAGCATAATTAGAATATTAATACAAATTGTGTCATGTCATTCGTAACATATGTAATAATTAAGTAAGCAATGTACCAGCCAGCATTATATGTGGGCCTCATGTGGCTGTAAATATGGGTCCCAAGTGGGTTTGTCTGGTGGTCCTGTATTGTCTGATCACATGGACTTTGAATGGCTTCTACCTGGTTTTCAGGTTATATGTTAACAGGCACCTAACTACATGTAACCCACATAATGTCCTACATTAGCCTATGTCCATTTAACCCACTTGTATCTTTTATGGGCCCCCTATATTTGGCCACATAGTTTCCCATTCATGCAAGCAAATTTTCCTTTTTCAAACCCAAGCTCACTAACATTTAAATTGAGACAGGGCACACAGAACATGCTGATTTTTGTTTATTTTTCTTTATTTATTTTTCTTCATTTACATCATATTGAATTTAAAGTTGAACTAAGTTGAAATTATCTGGATCACGAAGGTATGACAACAAGTTCGATGGAATTGGAATTAATTAGACTGAATTGGACTGCATTGAATTTGTTAGCTTTAGGTCTGCTTGGTTTCATTTCATTAGTGTAATGTTACACTAATGAAATGAAACCAAGCAGATTTTGATACACTTTATAGACCATGTCAGTCAGATACTCAATCATTTGAACAAAATTGTAATGTAAGACAATCTAAAATGTGATTTCGGTGTTCTTTTTTAAAGATGTTGAAATCGAAAAATGGCCAGAATCCTCATAATCATAAAAACAATAACATAAGTGCTGTTTAATCATTTAAAACTCAGACAGTTTGAGTTTTATTTCTTGATGTTCTACTCATACTTTTACTTCGTGAGCTCAATCTTTATTCGGGAGTCCGTCGCCTTTAAGGATGACGTCAGAGCAGGATGTTACGTCTCAAGTACCGGTTCCCATAGCAGCTTTATTTTCGCTGGCTAAAGATACATGGTTGGAGAAAAAGAAGATAAAACCAAATTTAATGTGTTTGGAAATATTCAACTTAACTGTTCTTAATATGATAAAGCCCTCCTGGCGTGCGAGAATCTAACATCTTTTTCTTGCTCTGGAGGAAGACGTCGTGTTGTTGCATGTGAGGTTTTTCACTCATGTCTACATCAGAATATGTTTACGTTCTGTGATTTAAATATTTAAAAGTAATGTGCGGCTGCATGTTTGCAAAGACCTACGTTTTTATCTAAAAAAAAATCAAACAGGGATATGTTAATTTTATGTGCATTTATAACAGTGTGTTTGTGCATCAAACAAAGAGAGAAGTTGCACTTATATTATTGTTGTTTCCACAGAAGGTTGCTGCATTTTGAGGAGGAGAGCTGAATGTCACATTAGAAGCATCCACCTCTTTCTGCTGGACCCTCCAAAAGCTAGTTATAAAAACCACAACCAGATGAAGCCAACGTCCTCTTCAGGCTCAGCTCTCACAGTGGACCCCAGTTATCACACCTGCAGTGCACCGTGCTGGGCTCCAGTAGCCCACCCATGCCTGTGATCCCCATCCCACGGCGAGTGCGCAGCTTCCATGGCCCCCACACCACCTGCATGCACTCGGCCTGCGGGTCGACGCACACATCCAAGCTAGTGCGCACTAAGTACAACAACTTTGACCTGTACCTGCGCTCCCGCTGCATGTACAGCTTCCTGCGCTTCCTCCTCTACTTTGGCTGCAGCCTGCTGACCTCTCTGCTCTGGGTGTCACTCTCTGCCCTCTTCTTCCTCCAGTACGTCAGCGTGCGCGTACTCCTGCGGCTGCAATACAAACTGTCCGTCATTCTACTGCTGTTGGGTCACCGGAGGATGGACTTCGGGGTGCTGAATGACCTGATCATCTACAGCATGCAGATTACCATGTTTCTGGTGGGGGGGCTTGGCTGGTGCTTCATGGTGTTTGTGGACATGTAAAGCAGCATGTTCAGCGTGATAAAGACACTTCACACTGTAACTCCAGCTTTGTGTGGTCCAGCAGGCCCACACAGAGCTGCAGCATTTCCTGTAGAATTTTTGTTGTTGCTCAGCTTTTGTCAGAAAGACTCTTTTGACATCAACATATATGTAGTATTGGCTTTGATTTTCAAGTTATGATCCTTTTGCATTACAATGACATGACCCTTGAGCCATGTTGTGTGGCATGAAAATTGTTTGTCCATATCAGAGAAACGTATGAATGAACACCATGGAAAACTAATATCAGAAAAGAGACCCAATAAGGCAAATCTGTTCTATTTTTAATGTCTTTCATGCCATTTGTAAACAGTTTCTACACAATTGAAGTGCTGTCCTGTCTAAAAGCATTTGTTTACAGTAATGGAAAATGTGAATGCTAATGTTGCATGGAAAAGTGACATGTGACTGATGTGCGTCATGACTGTGTGATGCAAGACAGTTATTTGTGCCAGCACAACATGAGTTGGCTCCAAAAGTCTACCACAGTTAAGATTGTTGACTGTGTTATACATTAACAAAATATCATATACATCAGAAAATAAGTGAATATGCAGCGAGTTATAAAATTACGAAAATGAAAACGAGCTGTATTTACATTGCTTTTGGGGGTGTAGGGGTGCAAAAGAGGGAAAAGGGCTACAACATGCCCAAATGACATATACACTAACTTTTTGGCAGTGTTATTTAATAAATATTCAGTCCATGAAATGTTTCGTGCTTTATAATGCATGGGCAAGTGAATGTGTTTACTGTGCAGTGTAACAACCATGATGGCATGCCTCGAGCTGTGTCATAAGAGTGTGTGACAGTTCAGCTTGAGAACGGCTCTGGGTCAAGTGTTCCATCAGTCGCTCTTCACATGGTTTCAGAGTCGCTCTGACAGACTTCTCTGTTTAGCTTCCTCCAGCACACAAACAGCAGCCACGGCTAGGCCCGCTGTTTCTGCCAAGCATAACAATGGACGTGGCTGTGTCCCAATCACCTTATATAGCCTCATTTTTCACTTGGCGTGTAATAAGCTCAAAGGAACTAATGAGGGCACAGGTTGAAGCGCTGCAGCATGTGTTTTACCACCAATTTGGACAGATTTTTAAGTTTTAATTGTTATCATATGCAAGCATCAACTTATATTTCCATTAGTTAGCACAATAAAACAAGCAAAGGAGGCTGGAAATTACCAACTTTAGATTTGAACTTTTGACACTGTAGCTGGTGGGCTGACTGAAACATGCTTGAGACCCATTTGGCCTCAGGCTGTAAATGGATAATCGGCGCAACAATGAGCTTTTGTTTCTGAGAATAAACACGCCATATGCCTCATATTTCGAGCCTGGGCCAATCTGACTACCCACTTATGCCAGAGAGCATGAATCGTCTTGTGATGTCAGTATGGGGCTTTATGTGCACTTGCCAAGTCACTGACTGCAGCTTTCATTTCTTCTTTTTTGTTTAAAAAGCTGAAGCTGTTTGCTTAGTTTCAATGACTTGCTAGTTTCATTGAACAAAATTTGCTTCTTTTTTTTTTTTTTTACTTTTCTCAAGTTCTAATCTTGAACTTTTAACCCCATGTATGATTTGAATATCAGCTGTCTGTGTGGAGCTTGGATGTTCTCCCTACGTCCATTTTCTCCAGGTTCTCGGGCTTTCTCCCATAGTTCATAATTATGTTGACTGGATTCTATAATGACCATACAAGTAAGTGCGAGTGGTTGCTTGTCTACATGTCCCAGTGATGGACTGACAACCTGTTAGTAGTATATCTCACTTCTCACTCCACCAACCCTGAATAGGATGATGGAAAATGCGTAGATGTCTTATCGTTTCATCCATCCAACCTGTCACCAGGCGAGAGATTAGATTCAAACAAGCCCGTCAAAAGACATTGTGCTGCTCAAAAACAACATGTCAGGTGTTCATCTGGTCTCCAAATTAAACCACATAGCACACTGATGGGACCTGGTGGCACCTGTGGACAGCAATTCTAGTCCACAGGGATTCCACCCCTCATCCCAAAGGGCTAAAAGAATGTATTGCTATTATATCAATGCCAGACACTCCAGGACACCCTTAGGTGCTCTTTGGCTGTACTCAAGAATAGTCAAGAGTTGTTTTAGGAGAAATAGGACCGGCGCAACATTAAGTGGGTGGTCACAGTATGCAGAGAATAATGGAGCTACACTATAAATTTGATTTACTGTATTAAGAGACCACAGTTTACTGAAGCTAACAAAATTAGCTGTCATTTCATTAGGCTGTGGTTTTACTGATTTAATTGTGTAGTGAGCTGCTTGAGAAAAAAAGGTTAAATTTCCTTTTAAAGATAAATGGGAATGTAGGAGCAACAATGGAATGAGTCTAAGTAATGTGAGATCATGATATCCTTAGTGTTGAGGACGACAGAACGATCAATGATGTACATCATGGTGCCATCAGTCTTTTTTAAAGTACCAATTGCAGTATGTGGTCCATGTAGGTAAGAACATGCAGGCAGTTGTCACTGACTTTTCCTCCTGATATATTTATATTTCTCATGCTCTTCTCTCATTACATCTGTTTTATAGGGGAAGTAATTGCCTTGCAACAGTGGAAGATAATATAAAGTATCACTTTCTTTCTTTTGTTTTAGTTTATTTATTTTTTTCTAGGATTATTTCCCTTGTGACATGCATTATACCCAGTATGTGCAAATCTTTTTTTTTTTTTTCCTAAGAATGCAAAGGCATGACCTGCCCGTCTTTGTCTCCAACTGACCACTTTATGGTTTCCTTCATTGGATGGATTGGTCACAGTTAAGGCCAGAATTATAACCCCCTCCCCAAGGAATTGTGGAGAATTTTCTAAGAAAAGATTTTGAACACTTTGGAGTGGAAAGTAGTGAGAGACATCAACTGAACTGCTTCTTCTGGACTTCATGTTTCAAGGAAGACATGTCATGAGGGTGTTTCATTGTGATGGCCTATAAGGTCAGGAACCAACCAAACAGAGAGCTATCCAAAACATGATCTGGTTTAGACATCACATAGAATCGCTTACCCTACCTTTAACTGTCAGAATAATTATATTGGTCTTGGCACTTGTTTCAATTGATCAAAACAGTAAAAATAATCTTATTCCTCTTTAATAGAGATTTGCCTTTGTTATTATGGAACCAAATCAATTATGAACAATTTTGGGTGCAAATTATTTTTACCTTAATGGAACATTCTGGTGTAACATCAATCAAGACCTATAGAGATACTGTAAAATGCTTTGCTTTTGCTCTAATGATGTGCAATTTAATTGTTATTTATTTTTGAAAGGGCAGTTTGATGGAGGATTCTGCTGACAGTTAAAAAAGAAAAAAAAAATCTGACAACTTATTTTGACAAAATAGGAAAGAATGATCTCTTTTTTTTGGTCCATATTTATGCTGCACTTGATACATTTATTACAGTCACATTGGGGCATGGGGGTAGAGCTTGGAAATCTTCTTCCAAAGAAGTGTGTGGCTGGGAAAGTTTGAGAAGGACTGGACAAGTAAATGTCACGCAAAGGACTGTTAATAGCATTGGTTGTATAAAAAGAACTGGACAAATCCCCTGTGATGTCATGCCTAGGTTTTCCGAAGAATGTTTTTGAAGTATCTTTCTGCCTCATATTGCAAGGAGCCATGTTGCAAATGGGCGGAACCAACAGGCCTGGAACAGTACTAACCCTAACTCAGTTACTGCAGGTTAGCTAGCTTTACCTTGACTGGCTTAGCTTATGTAAAGTTATGATGCTAAATAATACTAAACTCAATACTCTGATTCATACTATTTTAATCAATTCTGATCAAATCTGTCCAATCATCCTCATTTTAAGTGTCACTACTGAAACAACATCCAAAATGAGTGCTGCAGAAGACGAAATGAGACGTTGCTCCACCTGGTGTGCAGGTGGTTAGACCTGCTGTAGTCGCCTCTGCATCTGGCCAGCCTGCCAGCGTGGATCTCTTTTTGTGCTTCAGTGTTGCTGATTTTAGTCCTCTTGACAGAATTGATCTCAGACACCAATAAAGTATGTTACATCAGACTCTCAAGAGGGTACCTATTCCCAAGAAAAATTTAATTTGCTGCAAGATCAAATTGCATATGAAAGTTTTTTGATTTTTTTGGTCAATCTTGATCCGAAACCACTATACAGACACAAAAAATTGTATTAAATAAAATTGAAGTTTCTGACTTGGAACTTGATTCGAGAATTGCCTTGTCATGACTCATGACGTGACTTGGTGTTTGCAGACAACTTGAGACTTGAGACTTGCAAAACAATGACCTGGCCCCACCTCTGCCACATGCTGTAGAAGTGTAATGTAAAATGCACTAATAGTTTGTGCAAAGTTCTCTTTTTGTGGAGGAATTTAGTCAGAAATGCAGAGGGCTTTGCATGTGTGTTACATTTTTTCCTTTCTTTTCTTCGTATTTTTTTTTTTTAAAGTATAAAAATCAAGACATATAAAGAGACAGTTCCTGCAGTGAAGAATAAATTGACTTGTGACACATCGCCAGCAGTTGGCGCTTGTAATTTCGCAGAACACACATGCGCATCATGCTCTGTGGACTGTCATCATAGAAGGACACGTGAGATACCCACACATGTAAATGTAATCCCGGACCTCAACTATGCCCCCCCTCTGTCCTACTTATAGTTCTAAATACACTCCATTATGTTCAAATAAGACGCCAGACCCAGTGGCAGCAGACCAGCACGTCCTGCGGGGCGCTTACAGTCATCTACAGTAGGGTGCACAGAAGAAGCGTACACCTTTAAGCCTGCAAAGTGCACCGAGTTCGTGTGTCCGTAAAGGCGCATGATATGACCGCTGACAGTCCGTTTACCGCGCGGACTTTACAGTAGGAGAGTGCACGTACAGCGAGCTGACAGCGCCGAAAAATGTCTGTGTCTTTAAAAATAACTCCATATGCATGATGTCAGGCTCCGTATACTGTTCGCGTGAGGCGCGTTTTACTTCCTGCACAGGGACAGGAGAGAGTGGGATAGCGAGATGGGGGACGAGCGGCCAAGACAGGACTGAGTGAGCCAGCGGACGAGGAGAGAGGAGGGGTGGGGTGGGGGGGACACACACCGGGGCCTGCTTCCAAAACACCCCACAAAGTTTCTAGGTTATCCGAGGAGAAAGCTTGCCACATCTGCGCCAGCTGACAGCCGCATTGTATGGAACAGCGACATATCTGGTAAATATATCCTCTTCTGTCTATTTCCAGAGCCTGATTTCTATGACGCATAGGTTTTGCCATGCATTACTCCCTCGCTTATCTGTCTTCATGGGCAAAAATTTAACCAGCTGCATTACAACACATCAGTACTTTTGAGGTTAAACTACATCCTAAACTAAGTTAGAGTCTTGAACTTTACGCAGGAATATCACGAATTGCGAGTTGTTGTTTTTTTTTTTTTTTTTTCCTTTCTTTTTACGCGGAGGAGGAGGAGATGTAATTTGCGCTTTAGCGTACCACGAGCCAGTGGAAGAATTTCAACAAAACTGGAAGAATGGTGGTCCTGATATGATGTTGGTAATCACAGGAAACACGTCTGGCACTAGTTTTGACTGTGAGGGTGGTGAAAGTGATATTATATTATCGTCCGTGTGTCATGATGATGAAGTCAAAGCAAAGTATCTCCACCCATAACGCATCTGTTGTATGTTGTATGTTGCATGGACGCATGTAGATCTGTTGGAGTAGTTGCGAGGTTCAATACTTTACACGAGTTACAGTGTGAGCCCATATAAATGTCCTCTAAAACCATCACTCAGCGTCTCCTTTCATTTTTGATCGTCAGCACTGCTATTTTATACTTTCCACAGTCTCGCCTTCACACATGAGGCTCATTTGTCGAAAACATTGACATGCTTCTGCAGAATCACAGATGAAGGCTTCAAAGTTATTTGGATCAAAGTGGATTCGTGTTACATAGGTTCCACGGTTAGAATGATTACTATATTGAGGTCAAAATCTCAAAGGCAAGTCTCATTTTGTACACTTTCATTGTCGGTTGCAGCTTGGTTTACCTCATCTGAACCCTGCATATGGCTGTACATATATACCCCCCCCCCTCCCCCTCCACCACCACTACCACTTCTCTTGAGTGTACATGAGTGCAGTGTGTGGCTACCTGCAAGTAGTTTGTAGCACTTTTCTTCATTTCCTGTCCTTCCCCCCCACACATACACACACATACACACACTTTCAATTGACACTGTGCTCTCATTTTTATTGTTGCATTGTGTGTTTGTAGTCAGTTTCCCATCTTGATATCTTATCATGTGATAAGTAAAAGTAAATATGAAATAATTTGGGTATCTAACATCCTGGTCCCTAGCAGGTGTGGCACAGGTGGGGTGTTAAAACTCTTTTTTTTTTTTTTTTTTTTTACATTAACAAGTTTTGGATGACCTTCTGGTTTTCCCATATATATAAAAAAAAAACATAACAAAACACAGAAAAACAAAATGATCTCTTAATAGCCCCATTAAATCAAAATGTATCCATAGATGTACTCATTTCGCCAGAGGGAAAGGATAGACAGCCTTTATCTAGGTGGTTTATGATAACCACACTCCAGTACCAAGAAATCAGTTCGTGGAAATGTGGGCGTGTGCTGCCAAGTTTCAACCTTCAATGCATTGAAAATGTGAGACCTTTTTCGTCTTTGTTTTTTTATTGTCTTTCTCTTTAAACGAAGGCTTTCCAACAGCACTCGTCTTTGAATTGGATGTCTGCCAAAGGGTTGTGATGGCTCTCAACAGCTGTATTTGTCCGTGTGTGTGCGTTTGAGTGCGTCGGGAGAGTGTGTTAGCATGTGTCCCGGGATGCCCTTCCTCCATAGGCCTCTCAGCTATACAGCATTCCACGAGGGGGCCAGGGGCCGTGTGCAAGTGTGGGAGTGTCAAGGAGAGCGTACCTCAGCACAAATTCTATAACCTGATGTGGACATTGACTGAAAAAGTCAAAGACTGTGACATATTTGAGCCTTAAAGAATCATGAGTTGGCTTTCCTTTTGTCTAATTTGAAATATAGATTTTTTTTATTAACAAAAAAAAGCATAAAAGAGACACAAAGTAGTCTTATCTGTGCCCTGAGCAGCAGTTGGATGCATCTTTGATATACCAAATATTGCACTAGGGTTATCAGAAAAGTTACTGTAATGCTGTTTTGAGGAACTTCTTGTTCTTAACTCAGCCAGAATCATCTTCAGTACATACATATTTACATGTGTGATTCGCAAAAACTCGTATGAACAGAACATGAAATAACCTTTAAACCATTTATGACGAAAAGCAAACTATAACGTGTCTGAAATGTTATCTGTCCTCAATTAAAGTGCAAGTACTAGCATAAAAGACAAATAAAAGTCGTAATGTGGACTTGCCTGGGTCGACATGAAGACTAAGAACAGTGTGCAATAAAACCACCTTTGGTTTTGATTACGCTACACATAAACTGTGGCATTGTTTTGATAAGATTATTCAATGTGTATTCAGAGTTGTGTTAATTTTTTATTTTTTAACAAGTACTGATGATTGGAAAGTCATCCCACTGCTTAAAGTCTTCTCCGGCATATCCCAGAGATTTTCAGCGGGTTAAAGGTCAAGACTCTGTGCATCCATGACCATTTGAAAAGAAAAAAAAAAAATCCCATATCATGATACTTCCTCCACAGACTTGCGCAATAGACTTTAGACATGATGAGTGCATCACTTCCTCTGCTGCTCTTCTTAACCTTACCACCAAGGTTAAAAAGGCTGCCTTTTTCCATTGCTCCAGAGTCTTGAGACTCTTTACCCTTTTCTTACCTTTTATGCTCCATAGCTGATCCCAAGATATATTTTAAAAATGGATTTCTAAACATCTTGTGTCGTCCCTATACCTTGACCTTCCCATCATTTTCACTATTAATCATAACTGTGAGTTCTACTGTTGGTTGTCTTTCATTAGAATCCACCCAACGCTTTCCGATCACAGTCACTCAGCATTTTGTGCAATCACCGCTGACCAGAAAGTTCTTAACTCAGTTTCATTAGCTTCAGCAACCTCCTTAGTTGCTGTGTTTGCTGAGGCAGACCAACCATTTGAACCTTCTAGAGCAGCGTAAGATATACTGTCATGACCAACGTCTGTCTCGATTTCACATTGCTGTCCATGTTGTTGCTACTTTTGCTCTGCGCGTGTGTGTACATGTGTGGGTGTGCATGTCAGTTTGCGTGTTTGTGTGTACGCCTTCATGCTCGGTGCACTTTTGTATGTGTGTGTATTTGTATAGGGCGTGTGTTTATGTGTCTATGATTTCGCTTCCCTCAGACTCTGATGAGTCATTGCTGATGGTATGCGATACAGGGCACCAGTCGTTCATCATATTCTCAAACAATAGCCAGGCACTTTCTAGGTATTGCCAAGCCTGTTCGAGGGAAGCCTTGAGGGGATTAAAACCTGCTCCGACTGGTGGGTTCAGTAATGTTTGTTGCTTTCTAAAGCAAAGATTATCAACTAAGAAATGTCTTACTCAACTTTGAGCCAGAGAATTCCTGAAAAGATATAGATCAGAAGATCGTGTAATGTATTTCAGGAACACAACTTTTTTTTCTTCTTTTTTTTTTTTAAAAATAGAGGCACAAAACCTGCAAAGTTGTTCAGGTAAAATGTTTGGAAGGAAAACGTTTTTTTTTTTTCCTTGAAGGTTGTGCAATAGATAGTGATATGTTGGAAAGGTTGAATGATTTTAAAGCTTTCACACTAATATAATTGTGATAGACCAATATTTACAAACGTAAACTGTTTCCATCTTTTACATAGTTCATGATGCAGGAAAAAATGTATAATTCTATTAAACTCTATGAAGATCAAAATTACAAACTAATTTCCTCTTTTGTTCAAAGCTGATTCTCCAACAGATCTGGCCATTGCTGGCATGTTTCTAAAATGATTTCAAATTGTTTGCCAGATGGCTGTTTTTTTGTTTTGTTTTGTTTTTATAAGTGACTTAGAGCATTATAGATATAATTTCGTTGTAGCGTTTAATTAACAAAATTTTACATCGTAGAATGAGAATCAGAATAAAAGCGTAATCTAAGCGGCACAGTGAATATTTTTTTGTTAGCTACTTGTTTTTCCCATTTTATTTTCTTTCATTTTGCTGTTCTGTTTGCAGTGTTGCAAATTTTAGATGTTGACCAAAAATGCTGCAAATCTTTTTGGAGAAGCGTTCAAAAGAAGTGAACGCCAGGCACTGGAGGAAGTCCACAGGACTCATAAACATGAAACCACCTTCAAAGACTTTTATTTTTCCATTTCCTTGTTTGCAGTCATGCTGATGACTTTCACACCAACAGTTTTTGGTCAGGTTCAAGCATTAAAACAACTTGGTTAGGTTAGTGTTGGGTGATAAATGAGTTTTGTCAAATAACTCAAATTTAAAGTTTATTCTGTGAACGTTAACTTTAAAATGGCCATGAACATTATCGCGTATAGTAAAAGTACACTGCAAAAACTGATTTGTAAGAAAATTTAAAAAATGCATGTTTAAAAACCAATGGTCTTATTTTAAAAGCATACATCTCATTTTAAGAATTCTAGCCAAGCTTTTTTTTTCTGACCCCATTGGCAAATTTTTTATTTTTTGCTTGATATGAGACATTTTGATTACATTTAAGAATACTGTAGCCCTACATTCCTAAATCGAGTCGAAATTGTCTCATATTAAGGAAAAAAATCTGCCAATGGGGTATGAAGAAATTGCTTGGCTAAAATTCTTAAAATTAGATGTGTGTTTTAAAAATAAGACCCTTTGTCTTGAAACAAGTATTTTTATACTTTCTTACAAATCAGTTTTTGCAGTGTAATGGCACCGCTAGCTCCATCGCGTCCGTAGTTTCGTATTGCCTCCACCGCCATCAGGAGTTCTCCTCAGAGAACCACGTAGCTTTGTGTGCGGTTGAAAGTGAATCATTTTCTCAAAAAATGTACCCCAACAGGCACGGTTTCCTCAGCCGCCCGAAAGCGGTTTGACTTACGATGTCGTGCAAAAATAATCACTCATTAATTGCAGCTGAGGTAAAATGTTGAATTAATCACGATATTGCTTCGAGGTCATATCGCTCAGTCCTAGATGGAAGATCTTTTCCTGTCGTATATTTTTTTCTCGTATTTCCTGAAATTTTCTTTCCTCGCCGACAGCAAAGAATAAAACCAAAATAGTAATCGCCATCCAGTCATTGAACGGGGAATTGACTGTTTATGTGCAGCAATCTGTTTATTTACTGATGGCAAATCGAAAGCAAAGGGTTTGTACTTTTAAATAATTTGTTTTCAAAATGTCGCAGCCGCTTGCTGGTTTTATCTGGCATATCTAGTCCAAACTTTAATGTTGTTTTTTGGTATACATACACACACACACTTATGCGCCCACACTGTGAAATAAAACACATTACTGTTTGCTTCTCAGTAAATTGTAATCCATAAGTCCATAATCAGCATTGCTTGCGTCACTGTTGACATGCTGAAAATTTCAGGTGAGAGCAGATTATTGCTCAAATTTCTGACTCACAAGTCTCTCCTTACCGTTGGTAAAAGAAAAATATTTATATCCTTATATCTTTATTCTGAGTATGCTTTCATGTAAATGATTCCTAGCACCTATTGTCTCTTGCCACTTACACTCACGCATACATGTTTTTTTGCTTTTTTTTCCTCTTTTAAATCTCAACATAATCTACACAGATTTGCATGCTTGCTTCTCACTGGCCGACATGCAAATATTCTGATGTCTTTCTCTGGTGGCATTTTTCACATCACACTTGTCACAAATTATCTAATGTATCACCACAAAAAAAAAGACAAAAAAAAAACCAAAGGTGAGACATTTTTGCTGTCCTCTGTAATGCAACAGTTTGTGTGGATGTGTCTTGTCTCCTTTTTGTTTTTTTTTGCACCATATAAAATGTGATTTGAAGCACACACAGTTTCCAAAGTATAAATCTATTGTACATAATTTTTTTTTTTGTCTTTTTTGTTTTTGAGCTCACATTTACAGCTCTTGTCCATGCAGAGAAAGAGAGGATCAGTGAAAGCTTTTGGGAATGTTGAAACATATTTTGGCTGTTTTGCCTCGCTCTGTGCTTTTCAGGAAGTCTTCCAAGAATTTAGACAATGAACAGTAAACATGGCATGTTCCTAGAACAATTCCACATTAGATCTTAAACATCACGTGTTTTCTCACTTTTCTCAGAATCAGCCAACCCCACATCACGCTCCGTAGCAGATAACTAAAAGCTAAGTTTCATGTTCCCTGTGCATGTACTGTACTCAACACTTGACAAGAAGCTCTCACAAACTGATAAATGTGCAGAATTTCTGTGAGTGTGTGTTCCTCGCTCTCTCACTCCCGTCTCAGAGATTTCTGGTAAGTGACATGTTTGGCTGTTGGCATAATGCCTAGCACGATCACATGGCATGAATGTCGTGCCTGTGCTGTGTGAGTGCGTGAGTATAGGCTTGTGGTTGTGTATGTCTGTGAATTTGCGCCTGAATTTTACAAAAAAAAAAAAAAAACCTCTAAAAGAAAGAAGAAAGGAAGTTTGTGCACATTTGATTGTTCCAAGCATTTTCAACATGACTAGAAGCACGCAGCCATGGCAGAGAATTACAGATTACTGAGGAGAATGACGAAGATGTGTTGCTCAAACAGTCATGAGATAGTGGTCTCAAATAGGATGGAAAATTAGATTTTTTACTTTACTACTTGATGATAGTTCATGGTCATTGCTATTTTGCTGTGTTTGGTGGCATTTGTGGCATGAGCCCCTTAAAAATTTCACCCAGTCTAAATTTGTATGTATTTTAAATCTGAAGCTATGAAAATTTCTACTTTCATTGTATTTTTAAATGAAATCTCTTAACCCCGTGCCTCCTCGATTGCAACCAAAGACAGCAGACTGAACAGGGTGATGATAACTTTGTCAAACACGTCCCCTTTTTCAGAGAGGGGACGTGTTTGAGTTACTGCAAAAGTTAGACCTGTAATTGAGAGGGACGAAGCTTACAGAAACAAACACACGCGCGTGCGCGTACACATTCGTGAACACATAAATAAACCTAACAGAATCATGCGAATGCATGCTCTCATACACATATACAGAGACAGAGACAGAGAGAGCACTCTGGAGGACATTTATCTTCGCAGCCCACCTCAATTTTCCATGCTCTTTCACTTCATACTGTACATAATTGCTGCAAACGTTAAGCCTTGCTCAAGACTCCTACCAGTAAACAAAGCTGTCTAATCTGTGCATAAGATAATAACTGAGGAAAGCAGATAGGCTGGCCCCTCCTGTGCAATGATGACCTATCCTGTATGTGCTGTTCATGTCCTCGCGGCCTGGCAGAATGCTGGTAGGGGCCAGTGGAAAAAGACAGGAATCTGAGGCGGGTGGTTTTCACGACGCAGCCCACCCTGCCTCCCTCCCGTTACCCAAGCTAATGTGTTAGCAGAAGTAGCCACACGATTCCTAACATGATGCTTTCATAAGAGTTGTTTTCCCTTTCAAAATATGGCATTAAAACTTTTATATTGAGTTTTTATTTCTTTTGGTTTTGCTTCAAAGCTGGAAATTTGGTGTGGCATGTGGTTATTATTAGGGCTGTTAATCTTTAGATGTCACACAATCTGATTCCGATTAATGGACTAACGAATCAAATGACTTGACAAATCATTACAGAAAGCTTGTTGGACCCAGATTTGATCTACCTGTCAGGGAAAAACATCATATCACCAGCATCTCTTTGTCGTATATGTGTGAATCAAAATTAATCACTTCCTGCAGAACAGGAACCTTTGGCAGACGCTTCTTTAAACCGCTAAGCACGTTTATTTTGTAGAACTTCCACATGTTTTAGCAGTTAAAATTTTACTCATCCTCAGCTGGGTGATCAACATCTGCGCATTTTCTAAAAATTTGGAGGGATTTTTGTGTCTGTGTGAGGGGGCCCACCTGCGTCAGCGTTGTTTACTCTATTCTGACTTGAGACAGAGAGATAAACAAGCACCCAGCTACAGCCCATGTCAGGGCTTTACCACTGCGATGTGGTTATCCAAGGTGACATGTTATTTGAGCACATGTATGCTAGCTAAGTGTGGTGCTGACTGGGAGATTCTTGGTCACAGTTAAGTGTGTGTGGGTGAGGGTCTGCTGGGAGGGGAAAGCACTTAGAATAAATGCGTACGGGCACTGGAACAAACTCATCTTTCATTATGTATTTTTACAATTTCTGCATTTTACTGTCACAAGAAATCTTTACAGTGTATGGAGAGACACAAAAATGACTTCTTCAGGAATGATTTCAAACAGCATCGTTTGATTAGACTAAATTAGAGCATTCTGTTTGCCTGAAACTGAAAGATGTGCATGGGCACTGAGTGATTGTGGACTCTGTTCTAACTGTATGTCTTTGTCTCTTTGTGCTTGTGCGTGTATTCATGTGTTCCTGTTTGCGGACAGTGGGGCACTGATGCTGAAAGATGTGCCCTCATTTTTACATAGCTCTGGCCTCCTCTGGCAGCCATGTTGGGCTTCCCTGATGTCACACATGTGTCACTGTAGAGCATTTAGCTCAGAAACAAAAGCCCAGGGTGATGAAAATAACATATTTATTTATTTTTTTCTCCTCATCTCCCGCCTCTCTCAACATCAATCTCTTCCTGTCACTCAGTATTTTATTCACTGTTGCCGTTATACTGGAAACATAAGTACTCAAGTTTGTTTGTTTTTTTCTCTCAGGTTGCTTTTGTTTTTGTAAATGATTCTCTCCAGATTCCTGCAAAATGCAAAAAGTTTCAGCTTCCTCTCTAATACATTTAATTCAAATGTATGTATTTTTTTATTTTCTCATGTAATTTAATTATAATAATCCTTATTTTCAATTTAAAAAAAAGTTTAGTCGGTATTTAAAGCAACATAATGGAACTTTCTAACTTACTCAAATTATTTTAGCGGTATTTCAACACATGACAAGGTGGAGTTAGACAGACACTCACTATAAGCTGAAGCTATCTAGCATACATTACCACTACAAAAGTCATGTCAGAGCGCCATCAAGTGCATTTCTGTCACGCACTCAGTCAATCTCACACACATTGGCGGGGGCTTACCCGACAGCATGCCATCAAAACTCAACAGCGTCATGCCATAAACCACCAATGTAGTTTCTTCCCGGGCCACCACGCAAGTTAGCTGAAAAAGCTCTGTCTGGCTTAAGTCGTGTAGCAGCAATGTGATTATCTGACGCTTGGATTGAAGTGTGAAAAGTTGAGAGGAACAGGCTCATTGGATGCAGTTAAATGTCAACCGCAGTTGTTCGGCTATGTGCGCGCAAGCATGTAAAGTCCTTTTGCTGTTCAGATTACGTGATTGATCACAAAGTATAGTCTTGCAGAGCTCAAATAAAAAAAAAGAAAAGACAAAGAACATTGGTAAAGGAATGGATTAGTATACTCTATGTGCTACGTGTGAGTAAACGTACTATGTGAGTAAAAAATATATTTTGTCAAAAAAAAAAAAAAAAAGAAGTACGCTTGAATTAGTTTGGCTCATTGCGTTAATCTCCACTGGTTTGCAAGTTTCCCCTTTGGGATTCTCTTCCCCAGAGTGACCTCATCATGATACCTTTCTGGCTCATTGGTTGTAGCTCCGATGGGGATTTTTCCCGCTGACTCCAGATATTTAGCTTGTTAAATATCCATCAGCCATTATCAGTGGCTCAGTAAGTGTCTTTTATGAGTCTTTGAGTTGTTCACACAGAACGACCAAGTGCCGACCACTGACCACCTGCCAATTTGCCACTGAACTGCCTGCAAGCTGTCACGCTGGCAAACTCGGCCGAAAATTATACTGTGTAGTAGTACACAAAGAGGAGTCGTCACCTTTAAATAGTCATGACCTAACAAAGCAATCAAAGTTTATTGTATCATCAGTCATTTACATGATTAATATGCTACTCAAAGAAAAAAAACCTTTTTTTTCAGCTGATGACCCTACGATCCGGGTTAGCTGGGAATAGAAAAATGAAGGACTACATTGTTGCTTGGCATTGAAACAACCCTACTGTGTTTGTGTCATCTTAAGCATCCAGCTGATCCAGCTGCTGGTCCAGACCCGTTCCTTGTTTGGGCCGTGCCTACCTACTTTCTAAACACTAATCCTCCCAGTGTGAGACAATGTGATGTGAATTAGTGATGTGAGAAAAAAAGGCTAGACTACAAATTAGATTTTCAAGCCATTCACGAGCTGTGATTTTTGGTTTAACTTCTGGCGGTGCAGATGTTTCGCACCTTTTTTTTCCATTGATGTGATATAGGCATGTTAAATCTAAAATAAAGCTGCACTATGTTAGCTATAATTTTCAAGCATTTTACCGGACATCATTTCCGAAGTTACTTGCTGCTTTCTGAATGTTATTGTTCCCTAAATACCACCAAATCTCCATCAACCATGTTCTTTTTGATGAGTTAGTTTTTACAAAAATTAGTTTATTTTCATAACTGTCTTAAATCTCTTCGAGCAAAAAATAAAGTTTTTGTATTTAAATGCCTTGGAACTCCCCGACATTCAAGCGAGCCAAAGAAGGTAATTTGCGTCTAAAATAGCAAATCCAGATGGTTTAAGATAGCATTTGCTCTGTCTGACTGTAATGAAGGAGTAATTCGGAGATCAGTGCTGGTGCTCTCCATGTTGGAGCCTACAACAGCTGTTGTAGAGTGAGAGCCATGCTCCAAATAAGAGAAAGTCATTCCTTGTTTCAGTTACGAAGAAGCAACTAAGCCTGTTCTTACAAGATCCAGAGCAGAGTGAGGATTTTTTCATTTTTTTGTACTTTACTGTGTACTGTAATAGACAGACTCGGCGATAAAGGTGAAGAACAGTCATGAAGAATTGTGAAATGGTCCAATGGTCTTCTAAACAAAAAAGGGAAGCACATACACATACATATAACAGATTTTACCTTACGTTTGCATGAATGAGTCTGGTGTACAGCCTGTCAAAGCCAATAAGTTAAACGCTGGTTTGAGTTTGATAAGATAAGTTGTAGATAGTCCAGAAGTGCACTGTACATTGGCAATGGACCGCCGATGAGGAGCTGATCATCAGCATATTTCCAGTCGTTCTCAACTGTAGTCACTTCTGGACGACAGGAACACTTTTATAATTGTATTAGGAAAAAGCACCCCCTCCCCTTCTTTGTGTGTGTCAGCACTGATAGTAACTGCTGACAGTTGTAGTTCTGAAAACTCCAGTTTTTTGCATCCCAAATTAGGTACTCTCCTCACATTAAAAACAGTCTTTGCAATAACTGTATGGGGATGGTTTGAACGACCTAAATGTGTACGCGAATGCTGATTCATTATGTTTTGTCTTTTTTCAGTCGTTGAGTATGAAAATAAACTCATGTTTGAGTTATATTAATCACAGTGGAAAACTTATAGACTTCCTTTGACATCAGACCTAATTATGGCAAGTGGCAACAATTAAGTCATTTTAAAGAGAATATCCGGATCTCTGCAGAAGCTCAACCTACTTTTAACACTTTCAGAGCTAGGTTCGCATTACAATTATCTTTTTTTTTTCTTTTATGTTGCCAATAACAGGCCTGGATCAAACGCATATCAATGTTTGATTGTTGGTTACCAGTCTCTATGTATAAACACTCGAAATGTGATTTGTGAGGCCCGCCAACGTGTTGCACACTCTGCAGAATCAAATATCTGGCATTTTAGATATTTTGGTTTATGAGTTTTAAATGCCTGGGAACTCCCCAACATTCAAAAGAATAAAAGAAGCTTCTTTGATGAATCTAACAGAGCACATCCAGATGGTTTAAGATAGCATTTTGCCAGCCTGACTGTAACAAAGAAGCACTTCAAAGAGCTCAGTGCTGATACTGTTCGGTTTTAACGATTAGTTTCATTGCGATTATCTCAATATCTAATTTGTTATAAAGCTTTAGTTTTTTTCTGCATATAAATTACTTTCAACTGAGAAGACTAACAAATGTATCCCCTCATTACACTAGTTGTTTATCACATTTTTCTTTTTTCTTTTTCATTTTATGCATAAAGGATACAATTAAAAACAAGCAAATGATTAAATAAATAGGACAAATAAAAATTATCCTAAAATTATTTAAATTTAGCCTCGTATAAAAAGCAAAAACATGACATTTTGTGATTATTTATGTACCAGAAATTAAACCAACTAAGTTGTGTGTGGTGAACCTAGGCGTAGCCCATGGATCAGTAGCTTGTGAAAATACCATTAGCAGCAATCATTTGAAGCAATGTTTCTCTTTATTGTGTTATATTTTCTAACAGGCTGATATTATCTTTTGTATTGATGTTGGAAGAAAATTTGTCGAACTCTCGATAGGCATTTGTCTTTAAGTCATTTCAGTTGGGTTGAGATGCGGTCATTGACAGGGCCATACTGTAGATTTGCTGGTGTACGTGGGGTCATTGTCTTGTTTGTATTACCCAGTTTCAGGCTTTAGCATCCTCGCTTTAGCTGTCAGGCAGATGACATTTCATTTGCCTCTAGAATACTTCAGTTTAAAGATGAGTTCACGGTCAATTCAGTGACTGTAAGTTGACCAGGTCATATGGCTGCAGAACAAGCTAACGTCATCTCTCCATGACTGGGTTTGAAAATCTACATGAGGTGTTTGTGCAAATAATGAACTTGATGTTTTCCAAACATAGTACTTTGCATTATCTCTCTACATTTCCACTTTGGTCTTGTCTGTCCTAAGGATATTGTTCCCAAAGGTTTGCTCAACTAAGCCCTGATGCCGTATATACTAACTGAGATTTTTTTTTTTAAGTTTCATGCCTTCTACTGTCTGACATTGCTGGGATTTCTGGCCCTGAGAAGATTGACAACTCACTTAATGGTTGTTGTTTTTTTCCAATTTTGGAATAATCTTTCCCACCAAATTGCTTTGAATGACATTATAATCCTTCCCAGATTGTTGGATAGCAACAATTACTTTTCTAAGATTCTTGCTGATATCTTGCTTCCTCTGTTTGGTGTTAATACCCACCATAAAAGTGAAATATGATTGTTATTTTTTTTTAGGATTACATACTTTTTTCAACCAGGTCTTCACATTCTGTTTCTGAATTTTTAGAGTAATTTCTTCAAATAAATAATGTTCATTTGTGGTTTTTATTTACAATGATTAGATTATTTATTTTATTGTGGTATTACACCCAAAATGTTAGAATTTATAAAAGGAGTAATTTCTTCTTTTTTTCCACATGTCTTTATTGGTGAGACCCTGCATTTAGAAATTACAAGAGTGTGTTTGAGTCCTCAATTGCTTTGCAGTTAGGCATGCCAGCAACATTTACGCACCTGCTTTGTGACTGTACTTGCAGGAATAAATTATCAGAATTCTCCTCGTGCAGGTTTCAACTACTGTAAAACCAATTATCTCCTTCACAACCCAACGTCTCCCTGCCATGGCATAATTACTATTTGGAGATAAGCACATTCAAGATGCTACGACAGCTTTCCCTAACAATTAACTTATGACCCCGTTAAAGCAGAGTCACAAGGACTATAACATCCCTGCCGTGCACTGAAACGCAAATCCTGTTGCATGTTCACTTCCCCTCAGCGGACTCACTGTCTGTTCACATGCACCTTGCTTTGGACTTAATGAGCCTGAGTGTTGACCACTGATTGTTCAGCAATAATATAATGTTCCATTCTTGTTTAGACCATTTCGAAAAATATTGATTCAGGTTTTGTAGTCATTTTGAGGGCTTTGGTCAGTGGTTAGACCTTTCTCCTCCAAAAGTGTCATAACAATGTCATGTAGCATTATTCATTTTGGTTCGCATGACATAAAATCACGAGCCTAGTCATCTTCACGTCAGTCCATTGCAGGATCAGATATAAACAAACAACCACACACATTCCTACGGGCAATTTAGAATCACCAATGTGGGAGGAAACTGGAGTACCCGGAGAAAACCCACGCAAGCACCGGGAGAACATGCAAACTCCACACAAAAAGGCCCCCGACAGGATTCAATGCAGGAACCTTCTAGCTGTGAGGCAACAGTGCTCTCCGCCGTGCTACCCACTCATGTACTGGAAACTTAAAATTACTTCATTTGTGGCATGTGTGTAAAGACAATACACCACAGGAGGTTCATATTAATCCTGTACACTTCATGTTTGTAAAGAGGAAGATGTTGAGGACGATGGGTGGTAGGAGCAGAGAACATGAACATAGTGAGGGCAGTACAGTATTTGTCTGAGAATCCAAGGCTAAGGAGATGTTATATATTTTATTTGCTTTTCTGAGTATTATATTTACTCTTCTGATTAGTTAGCCTCATTTCAGGAGCATAACACAAAGGTATTTGTACTTGCATCTCATAATATAGCAATTGTGTGAGGCTTTCTTGAGCTGCACTGGAGGGGCCCAGTGGGACGTCTCTTCAGTTCCTGGAGACAACCCTGCTTGTACCTTTGTGTTTATGTATGCAAATGTTGCTGCTTAATATGCACACACTCATTCGATTACTGTCTCCTGAATGCGTTCTAATGTTGGTGGGCTTTCTCAATCCTCCTCTTCTTCCTGAAGTTTATGTTTCGCTTCCCTTTAAGTGAGAAATTCTGGGCATTTTTGGTCTTGTGTCAGTGTTTGTTTAGAATATTACGTGACTTCAAAGAATGAGTTCCCTGCAGTGACTGGGATGTGTTGCTTTAAACTGGAACGACCCGCACACTCCTCTGGTTCTGCAATATGAGCTTAATATTGCAAAAAAAAATCCAACTTACTGCCGTTCTCATGTTATGTCTCTGTTGTTTACTGCAGCGGTACTTTCATTCGAAGAAAATGCAGTCTCTGGACTGTATTTATCTGTTGCCTTGTGAACAAAGTCGCTTCCAATCTGTCTGAAGGAAAAAAAGCACACATTAAAATATGTCACATCAACATGGGCTGCAGCTTGAATGGAGATATGGTTCAGACTTTTTTCTTTTCTTTGCTTATTGTATGGCATTTCTTTGTCATTGGTCATGTTTCTTCCGAAGCTTTTTCAATGTTATATTCAAAGCTATATTTCTCTGTTTCTTTCTCTCACTGTGACTGTGACATTTTTGTCAACTTTTCTCTTGTTGTTTTCTATTATCATCTTCTACACACCATCTCACTCCTTCTCCCATCTCCTTTTATTCTCCTGTCTTCTCACTTCCACTCACCCTGTCACTTCTCTCAATTGAAATTCCCTTCATGTACCTTTCAGGCCCCCCCACCCCCACCGCACTGTCACTGCCTTCAGATGTCTTCTGTGAGCCCATGGGCTGGCCCGTACGTTCAGATTCGTTTGGGTTGACATCTTGGCGTGCACAGTTGTGCGCAGCTGCAGTCACCAGAGTTTGGTGCGAGATAGTAGCCGCTGAAAATGTTTGTTTGTTTACCTCCCACAGTCACTTGGAGTCCATTAGCAATGTCTTTGCCTCAGGAGAATCACTCGCACACACTCACAAACACGCGCGCGCACACGTACTGTACACGTACTCTTTCTCTGTTTCCCTCCGTCTGGTTTTCACGGCATCAACAGATGCAGGAATTTTTTTATTTATCTATTTTTTGCCTCAGCTTTTGGTTTGATTCTTAGTTTTTGTTCTCTCTTTTTAACTGAGTTTTCTTGATTTTCTTTTTTTCTTCCCCTTCATAGTGAGTAAATTTCAACAGATATAATGGAAACTTCTTTTTCAGGTGGCTGCTTAATTAGCCTAAGAAATCAAGAGTTACGAGTTCTTATTAAAATTATTCTCTGGCAGAGCTAGGAATTATTGCTGGCCTCACAGTTCGATTAACAATTTGATGCATGTAAGGATTTATTTTGTATCGCATCTTGATAACTACTATAGAGTTATTATGATGTTACTTTTATTCACCACCATAATTAATCTGAACTAAAAGAAGGAAGATGTTATCGAAGTGTAGACTTTAAGCTTTAATTAAGAAAAATGTGGCTTTTACCATGCAGGAATTGCAGCTAATGTAAGTACCCCTATTTCCAAGCGTTCAAAAGTTATTTGGACTACAGACGGTAGCAAAGCTACTGGTGCTTTTCCATTACACAGCTTTCACACTACACACCTCTACTTGCTTGTACTCGCTTCAATCTTGGTCGTTCCATTATAATTGAGTAGCACCTCAATGTAGGTGACGTGGTCATAGTAAGGCGGCCGAAACTCCATATTTGTATACAACATAGTACTACGGAGGAAATCAGGTATTGTCGGATGACAGGGTTGGTTTATTTGTTGCCATTCCTACTTTGTAAAAGTTTGTAGAAGTAAAAGTATGGTCTCAGTTGCCTGGTTTTAAATGTGGCGGGTTTGAAAGAGTTGCTCTCAAGGCTCATCAATGACATCAATGTTTGGCCAGTCAGTGGTCTTCAGCCTGGTGACGTTGCATTTTTGGCTCGACTTAGCTTGGTTGGAACCCCATCCGACTACGTGCTAAGAGAAGTGCACATACTATCATCAAGTGGAAAACCTTTAAAACAGAGTAGAGTCGAGCTGAGCCAAGCTGAGTAGGTGCTGGTAGTAACAACCTATAATTGGCCAGATGCAGTCCATTCCTTTGTCCCTTAAAGACAAATGAAGATTAAAAAGTCTGGAGTTGATATCAGGTGCTGAGTTGGCATTTAACCGGAGCTACCATAGTTGCAAGATCTCAATGCAAGTGAGGGAAGCCATAATTAGGCTGAAAAATAACCTATAAAAATGGCAACAACCTTGGCTGGACCAAATCAACACAGGTGACCTCAACAACATCAAAAGTCAACATCAAAATCAAGGAAGTCAACTAAGTGGATGATCATGTAATCTTTTCCGAGGCTAAGAAAAACTCAACAAAATAACATCAGCAATTGTCTGGAGAAGGTAGTCATATCCCTTCCAAAATCTGCACTTGAGAGACCGTTTAATGGATGGTAATTCAGAGCATTTACAACAATGTA
>JBAMYA010000004.1:6777271-6794499 GCA_037176975.1 Arrhamphus sclerolepis | reverse complement strand
TACAACAATGTACAAATCACATTCAAGTAACATTCAAGAACAGGATAGTGTCAAACATGGTGGAGGCAGTGTTATGATATGGGCATGTATAGCTGACAAAGGAATGGGCTCACTGGGTTATTGATGATGTGACCGCTGACAGAAGTAACAAAACAGATTCTTGCAGACAAATGCAACAAAACTGATAGGATAGTACATATTGTGCAAGTATATAATGACTTTAAAGCAACTAAAAAAAACAAACAAACTGAAAGCAACTCAGTTTTTTAAGGCAAAGAAATGGAACATACTTTGATGGCCTTAGCTTCTTACATTAGCTTCTCAGTTACTGAAGACAAATCTAACTGAAAGCATAAAGGTCCACAAACAAGCAGGAGTAACTTGGACTTTGGTGGTGTCCATGGGCTCCAGGCTTCAGGGAGTCAATGACTACAAAGGATTTTTATCCAAGTGATGAAAACTATGAATATAATAATAATTATGTAATATTGTCCTAACTGCTTTTGAGCCTCTGAAAATTGAAGTACACATTACACACTTATGTGAAACCTGTTGTTTGATTTGATGTTCGCATTGTTTGTATTTTAATCAGACTCCATTGTGGTGGTGTATACATGCAATCATAGAAATAAAACCCAAAAACAACTATCATTGTTCAAATACTTTTAGACCTTTTGGTCTGCCTGTAAAGTGCGGGTCAAACTGTCCTTGTTAAAGGAATTTTGTAATGACTTACTAGTAAGGCTACAGTATGTTACCAGAAATTTTACCACAGATGGTGACTCCTTTCATTCCCATGTTTTCGTGTACATTATGGTTGTTATTACTTCTATTAGCAACATTTGTGGCAGATTGTAGATTCCTCGTGAATTTTATCTCTTCTTTCCAGTACGTTCAGTTCAGTGAGTAAACTCCAGCTTGAGTGACAAAAAAAAACAACCCAACAAAACAAACAAATCTCAGTATGTGTTTCTATGTCACCCACTACTTTAGCATAATACTGAGGACTCATTACCTTATAGCTGCTCATATTAGAAATGGTATATCCCAGTATGTCACAGAGGCTCCTTCTTTTGCAGTGATGTTTGACAACTGGAGCAGATGATGCCTTATTAGCATGTAACAAAGTCTGCAGGTGAACAAGTTGCTCATCTTTTACTTTGCGAGACCAAGTTTGATTCATAGGTCGGACACAGCTCTGTTATTTTGTCTTAGTTTTTAGCTTAGAGTCAACAGTTGGTGTCAAGAGTCTCAAATGACATCATCCTTTTTTTTTCTTTTATATTCACCTGTATTTGGGTAGGCCTAGTCCACAACAGTAGCTCATTCAGGAACTTAAACCACCAGGTTAGGGTTACTCTTTCAGTCTTTCATCCAAATGTCCCAGCAAAACTAGGGTATATAACTCTTTTGCAAATGAACCATGTTTCCATATAACCATGAGGTCAGTCAAAAAAAAAATCAGAATTTAATCCATCCATCAAATGTGACAGTTTGTGATACTTTGTTCCGCCCGAGTAAATGATGTTCATTGTTACTTTATAGTCACTTAGTGATTTTGTATTTCCTCAGAAGATTGTTCTGTAGGTTAAAACTGAAAGGCAGACATCCTTTCCCCCTTGTCAGACATGAGTTAGTCTGACATTATTGGTGCACATAATTGGTGGATATTAGGCGAATAGAAGTGGAGAGGTAGCAGACAACATTCAGCCCACAACAAATAATTTCATAGCTGTCTACTTGTTACATAACTGCATGAATCATAGGGATTTTTTTTCTTTTTCTTTTCCTATTTTTTATTTTTTTTTAAAGAAAAGGTGGTTTTGATCAGGTTTATGTGCAGACAACTTCACCCAGCAGGGTCTATACACAGAGAGTGATGTTGCATTATAAACAGTGATAAGCAGCTTCTCTCTCTGTTTCCCTTTCTCTCTCTCTCTCTCTCTCTCTCTCTCTCTCTCTCTCTCTCTCTCTCTCAACATCCCATAATGATACTCAGACAGACCCAGGCAGACACCCGCTCATTCCCGATTGGTAGAACTGTTGCCAGGGAGCGTTGCCGTCTCAACGTGGATAGAATCTGTTGTCTGGTACACTTTAGACATGAGAACAACTGCAGGATCTGAATATTTATAACGAGGCGACTGCTCATATTGAGATTGTATAGATGCGACATAGGCAAAGGAGGAAGGATGTGTTTTTAATCAAATCACCTCAAAAATTCCTTTGTTTACTTTTTTTTTGCGGGCTGCTGTGCTTTCAACCAAATATTAATTGGCGTTGCGTCTTTTCTGCGCTTTGTCCACATGATTTTCCAAATATTTTCTTTCACTTTTCTTCATCACATGGCACCGACTTTACTTCAAGTCGGAACTCACTTAAAGTACTCGCAAAAAGTATGAAATGGTGAACACGTGAATAGAAAGTGCATATTTATTGGTTCATGTTGGACTGTAACCCTATTGTCAGCTGGTCGGCAGCTACAGTGTAACTAGTAATTAAAATCTGTCAGTATGTGCGAGCGTGTGTGTGTGTTTGTTTGCCATCTGCCGAATCTTCTCATCTCTCCATATTATTCAAATATGACCGGACCTCCCGCTACACCTAATAACACGGCATGGATACTTGATTACACATTTCTAAGAAGGCAAACAGCGGCATTCAGAATGGCATTTCAAAATCCCCATATCTGAACTTGCCCTGTCTTCATGCACTCACAAATACATGTGCACACGCTTGAGACATGCGGTGCCAAAAGTCACAGCCGAGTATACTGTATAATGATGATTGTAAAAACACGCCTTGGTATGTGAGAAAACTTTGACATGGAAATGCAAACACTCTCGGTAGGAAATGGGGACACAGAGTGCAGGAAAGCACACACATATATTATTAGACGAAATGGGTGAGGGAGTTCATGCCTGGTATTATTTCTTCAGAGTCGTGCAAAGCCTTTATTTAATGTCTGTGTTCACACGTCAACTTTTACATTTGTGTGAATTCCCTCGCCCTTTTTTTTCCTCATAGTGTTCATCTGCGCCTCATATTCATCTGTGCATACTTTCACATGAAAGTACAGCTATGTGATCGTGTATATGCTTAATGTGGCACAACGCCGCCTTGACTGCCTGACTCAACATATTCTCCATTCACTCTCCTTTGCTCTTTCCCTCCCCCTCCCTCTTCCTCTTTCTCCCCCTTTCGCTCTGCCTGGCTGGCACGTACATGCATGTCTGTAGACTCTGTACTGTGCTTGCTGCCGTGGCACGCGCCAACCTCACTGCAATGCAGCCCTGTGTGCATTAATTGGCAGAGAGACAGTGGGTACGTGGTATGCAGTATGGGAAGGGTAGAGAAAGGGAAGAGGTGGGGGGGGAAGGAAGCAAGAGGCAATGTAAGGACACACTGGTCACAATAACCAACGGATGGACCGATGGACAAGAGGTCTGGCAGGTTCCCAGAGGGACAGACATACAAGCAGAATGTGTATTGCTGAGTGTGCACATGGAGATGACCTGACTGTGTGTTGTGTGTGCATGTGTGTGAGAAAGCAGGTTGAGTGAGTTTATGTCTGTTTGCATTAGCGTGTTTGCAGATTTGTTTCTCCGGCGTTTGACTGAGCTTTTTTTGTGTGTGCTCACTCATGTGCATCTATATGTGCCGTGCACATATCACACCGCTGGGGCAAAGCTCTCTAAACCAAAGTCTGACTCACTGTAGTCAACGCTTTGTGATATCCTCCCTTTCATATTTCCGCTGTGACTGAAGAATAAAAGTTTGCTCAGTTTAGCACAACTTTCTCCACTTGAGGTTTCTTTGGCAGAGAATGAAACACAGTGTGCCTTGATGCTTTCTCGAGATGTGTTCAGATATATTTATATATATATATGAAAAAGAACCTCTGCATCAGCTCTATATTTTTATCAGATGGCCTATTGTAAGGTAAAAAGATGAAATGAAATCTTAAAGGTCATTTTTCAAAATGATTAAACTCAGTTGGAGAGCTGTCTCCATTATGCCTTTTGATTTAGATTGTGACATGCAGGAATTACACATCATATATGCGTGTGTGTGTGTGTGTGTGTGTGTTTATGTTATAATGTCTTACTCATCCGTCACAGCAGTTTAGCATTTACATCCTCCTACACACATCTTTGTGGAATGGATCTTCTCTGGTATCAGTTGTAATTCTTGTAACTGTTTTCCTGTCACAGGCTACATTTGGCTCCTGTCCTCCTTTTTATCCACTGCAAGTAACATTGCAGGAGGCCTCTCATGCACTGGCTAAAAAAGTAACAGTAGAAAAGTCACCTGAATAAGCTGAGCTGCCAAAGCGGAGGTGGGAATTTATCTTAATTTATTAATTTATGTGCAAGATAGTCTTGCGTGAAGACAGTACTTCTCTCTTGTTGTGTGTGGGTGTTTGGCAGAGATGTTTTGATATGATTCAGAGAACATACCCAACACTTACCCAAAAGTGAAACCTGTTTTTTTTTTTTTTTCTTCTTCAAATTATTATTATTATTTGTTGTTGTCTTAAAAAGTGGGAAACACCTATGCTGCAACTTTTTCTTTTTTTTTTCAGTTCTACAGTATATACATTAAAGCTCACCAAAGAGTGACGCATTCTCCCTAGACTTGCGTCAAACGGGCATTTTGGAAGTTTCACTATTCGGTGTCTAAATTAATTGACAGCAGCTCTGACCTCTGCAGGCTCTCCTCGTTTCTCTTTTGTCTGAGTCATTCACTTCTTCTTGTTTATGTCAGACCGTACATCTGTGTGCAGGGGCATGTGGCAGAAGTTGCTTCAACCTAATTGTCTTTCTCGACTCGTATTGTCCTCAAATGACTTTCTCTCCGTCTAACCCCACCTCCCCCATCCTCCCCCCCACCCCCCTTCCTCCCTTCACCCTCCCTCGGCCTCTCTCTAGCTCTGCCCGGTCTCTGTCTCAGTCTGTAACTGTAGCCTGTGTTTTTCTCTCCCTCCCACTCCCTGCGACGTATAGATACTGCATTGATCAGACACACTCGCGCAGACACATGCACACACTGAGCCTCCCACTCCTTTCATCATTGATTCGCTCTGCTCTGCTTTCTTTCTCTCTCTCTCTCTCTCTCTCTCTCTCTCCCTCTCTCCCCCCCCCCCCCAATTCTCTCTCTGCCTCTCCCTCTGTACAGTGGCACTTGTTGAATTCGGCCCTTCGAGAATAGAGAGGGGAGAGAAGCAGAGACAGATAATGACAAGGAGGCAGAGGCAGGCTTTGAGACGGTGCTAGGACAGACAGTGAGCAGAGAGAATGGGGTTTTGGAGGATATAGAGATAAGAGACAGGAAGAGAAAAGTCAGTCAGACTGCAGAGAGAGCCATCTATGAAACAGTGGGAATGACAGTTTAAGTAAAAGAGAGAGTCAGCCAGACTGAGAACATCAGTGCTCTCCCTCCATCTGTAACTACTTCTCTTCTGTCCTGCTCCTGACTGCTGCTGGTGTGTTTTTTGTGTGTCAAGGCTCCATGGTGTGCTGTGGCCAGAGGACTGGCTTACACAGGTCAGAACTGTCGGGGCTAACAATGAGCGCTCTTTTTGTGCATGTTAGCAGAGGAAACTTGTAAACTGTTTTCTCCAGGTGAGTGCTTGCGTGCCAGCGTACACAGTCATTTCCCTATGCAGCCTACACTGGAAGTGTGCGCTTGTGTGTGCATGTGTGTACATGTAGATTCATGCATGAACACTTATGTGAGTAAGCTGCAGAGCATGTGTTTCTGTATGGAGTGCATGAAGTGGGAGAGGGAGTGTGTGTGTGTGTGTGTCTGTGAGTGCATGTGTGTGTTAAAGAGGCGGTGACATTTTTTTTTCAGTTTGTATTCCTGGAAACTGTTCTGCAGCATTGCTCAATAATGAAACTAGTGCGTATATGTATGTGTGTGTATGTGTGGAGGTTGGTGGGGAGACAAAGACAATGATACAAGGTTCAGAGAAGGAGTGAAGGTGCAAATATTCCTGGAGAATGAGCTATGAAGGAGTACTACCCAAGTTAATGTAAAATAGTGTCCTGCATTGGAATGTTCAGTAGTCAGACCTTAGAAGGAGTAGAAACGCTAACAGGTTTAGTGTCAGGAGAATCAAGGAGATTCTCTGAACTCTGACACGCTAAAAATTCTGTGAGCTGTATTGCTAAGAAAAGTTGTTTTCAAAGTTGACAAACGGGATATCAAAGGGAGAATTGTTGTTGAGCCATTATGTGCAATACATGGAATGAGCTTGAGGTTCTAGGAATTTGAGGTGTATTAAACAACCTAGCCTGAAGGTGTTTCACATATATGCAGTAGGCAGTGCACTGGATTTTTTTTAAATTAATTTTTGGTCTTTTTTTGTCCTGGGAAGTGACTTAACTCCTCCTTCCTTACTCCTGCCTCCACCTCTCACCTACTCTCTTTGCATTGCCATCTTTCTTTTTCACTCCTCTCACTTCACTCTATTTGTTTTCTCACTTAATCCAAACTCTGTTTCAGTCTTACTCGCTGCTTCCTTCTCTGAGTTGTCGCTTCTCGCCTCTGTAGATTCCCCTTGCATATCTTTTCATCTTTCGCACATTTTCTATTTGCTCCTCTTCTTTTTTTCTTTTTCTTTGACTTCTCCAACGCTTTCTCCATGTATTTCTTTTTTTCCTTTTTGATTTTACAGATGCCTCTCTCAGTGGCAGAGACTGCAGTGAATATCTGAAAGCCCATCTTCCTCTCCCACTGCGGCCACCATGTCCCAGCTGCTCCATGTGGAGATCCCGAACTTTGGGGCCACGGTTCTGGGCTCCCTTAATGAGCAGCGCCTGCTGGGACACTACTGTGATGTATCCATTCTTGTAAAAGGTTGGTTAATTCAGGGAAATTCTGAAGATTTATTTTGACCTACAGAACTTTGAATCAGCACAGGCGTATTTTTATCAATATTCTCAATTTCTCTTTCTCAACCAGGTCAGGCTTTCAAAGCCCACCGGGCCGTTTTGGCTGCCAGCAGCCTCTACTTTCGTGACCTCTTCAGCAGCTCCACTAAGACCCAGTTTGAGTTGCCTTCCTCAGTCACACCTGCTTGCTTTGAGCAGATCCTCACTTTCTGCTATACAGGGAAGCTAACAATGGCAGCTAGTGAACAGCTGGTGGTCATGTACACAGCTGGCTACCTCCAAATTCAGCATATAGTTGAAAGAGGCATGGACCTTATGTTCAAGGCAAACTCACCTCACTGTGACTCGCAAACAGCAGGGTCCTTAGAAGAAACAGGGTCTGAGCCTCAGAGTCCTTCTAACAATGTCAACGGCCTAGCAGTGGCCGCCTTTCTGGGACCCACTGGCTGGTCGACACCACTACTCATGCCGCAGCGCAAGATTAAACTTGAAGGGGGTGATCCCACACCTATTACAGTACCCTCAATGCAAAGCAAGATTTCATCTTCAGAGCTGGGGAGTCGGTTGGAGAGGGCCAGCTCGCTGTTCTACACAGCACCTGGAGGGACGCCCGTCCCTGGTATACCACCTTTCCACCATCAGGGGACCACTGTAGGTGGAGCAGGAGGAGGAGCAGGTGGTGAAAGATCCAGTCCTGGAGCATCCAGCCTGCCCACCACTGACAGTCCCACATCATACCAGAACGAGGATGAGGAGTTTGAGGAAGAATCCTACGATGGGATCACGGAGGAGGCCTACAGTCATATCTATGGACGCTCAGCAAACCCCTATGGGAGTGAGTATTTTGTTCCGTTAATTTGATAGCAGAATCTTTGTGAAGTCTTACACTGCTTAATGGTGCCAAAGATGTATTTGTTTGTTATGAAAAGCTTCCAGTATTCCAATCTCCCCCCATAACAAATTCCCACTACATTTGAGCATTTACACTCAAGCCCTGGACTCTGTATCAGTTTTATCTTTCTGGTCTGACTAAACGCATTACTTCCTCAACTGGCCTTGGCTCAGATGTTGGAAATTCATTTGATATCAGACTAAAAGTAAGATTCGGCATGACTTGCAGAAAATAAATGTAGGGTTTGTCCAGACATGTTATGGAGAAGGAAAAAAAAAGATGTGCATTCATTTCATCCCTGCTACATTATTTAATGTTTCATAAATGATGCATTCTGCACATCTTAGAAAGACAGGATGATGTACCTCCAGTTTTGTGTGTGTGTGTGTGTGTTCTCTCAGCATAAAGATAGCCTTATAGAGTTATGATTAGTGTGCATCGTGACCAACAACACACTCCTTATCGCAGCTACAGCAGCTGCTCTGTACTGCTTTCTGTAATGGTTTTCCATCATAATTTCACACTGGTTCAGATTTTCCCACTCACGCAAGCATATGATATATTCATATTTGATTGCATTTACATATGAGAAACACACAGAGCCCCTGCTGCTTGATACTGACAAACTGACATGTGCACACACACTCCGCTCGGCATCACTCTTTGCATCCTGCAGCTCAAAAGCATCACAGGAGTTTGTAAAATTCTAGAGTTTCAGACTTTTATGAAATCCACTCTATCTGTAATCAGTCAGAGCACTGCAGGGTGACATTGTTGGATATTTGAGAGGTACAGTACGCACGTCTTCTCATTGCATATGTGTGTGTGTATGTATGCAAGTGCCTTCGCGCATGAAAGAGATATAATCCACACCTTTCAACATGTGCCCATGTGGCGCAATTCTTAGAAATATTTCTGCTGTTATGAGTGTGTGTGTGTGTGTGCAAACAACTACAGGAAATCTAGAGATTAGAGGAAAACATGTTGGGAGGAAGATCCAACATCCTGCTTTTGAAATGCCCTCTTTCACGAAATCAAGTTAGCGATACACCATCAGGACTTATCTAGGATCCATCTGCACAGCTCTAAAATGTTTAAGAATCACAACAAACCTGTATCATATTACCCCCAACCTGCTTTACTCGTTAAATTTTAAAACTTCTCTTCATAGAAGGCCAGGTGTGGGAGGGTCTGTGAAAGTATTTTGCTCTTGCAGCTTGTTTTTTAACAAACTTATGTCATACACCTACATCTGTCTGTACCTGATATGCTGCGTTTTGGAAAAAAACAAGAAAAAAAAATCTGATATATCTCTGTTTCTCTTTTATTTATTTAGTCCAGGACAAGCCAGAGATGGCAGCAGTCCCTTTGCCCTTGGAGAATCGCAACTGTGTACTGATCCGCAGAGATCTGGTGGCGCTGCCTGCAAGCCTCATAAGCCAGATAGGCTACCGCTGCCATCCTAAGCTCTACACTGAGGGGGACCCTGGGGAGAAGCTGGAATTGGTAGCTGGTAGGCAGTTACATACAAACGTGCATCAACTCCCACGCATTCAGTGAACAAATATTCTACCACGTACAGGTTCCAAGAGGAGTTTTAAAAGCATTCAGACCCACATGCTTGATTTAAAATTCAATACTTCAATGGTACTTACAAAAAGGAAAACTGTAAAACTCAGAAAAGATTGACACAAAAAGTAAAACTGACTTACATCCAAGCTCTCATAGTTTTGATCGCTGCCATTCATTGTAAGTTGAGTATTCTTTAATTAAGTTATTTTTACAGATCAGCACCCAGAGTTAAAACACACCCAGTGTTGATAGGGCCTCCAGATACAAACCAAAGTCATTTTAACTTCATGAGTGTTCAAAAAGTGCATAAAAAGCATTGTTTGTACAGGCATCTCTGTCCCCTCACTGTCACCTTTTCCTAAGTCCGTATGATGTGGAAACTTCTTTCAATAGATGTAAAAGGAGAGTTTGTGGCAGAGTTTGAAGCAGAGGTCAAGAACTCTGTTTCTTTTACATCTATTGCATGACATTGTGCAGGCCTTTCCTTCTGGTGGCTCCCACCTTTTCCAACCAATGTGCTGACTAATGATCAAACAGTCCTTTTAATACATTTTCTGTACACTTAGAAAGTTAACATTGCTTCAGTGTGGACCTATCACTCGATTGTAAAATAAGGCTTAAAATAGTAATTTACAACCCCAACTGGGTGTAAAACAGAAATAAATACAGAAATCAATGATTTGCAAATCTCATACCAAAATATTCATCCCAACAGAACATAAAGAACATAATAGATGTTGAAACTGAGTCATTTTACCATTTCATTTAAAAAAATTTGATAATTTTGACTTTGAAGCCAACACATCAAAAGTTAGAACAGGTTGATGGTTCCCATTGTGTAGCATTCCCTCGTCTTTTAACAACTGTCTGTAAACGTCAGTGAGGAGACCAGTTTCTGGAGTTGTAGTAGAGGAATGTTGTTCCATTCATGCCTGATGCAGGATTGTAGCATCTCAACAGTCCTCTGTTGAGCTGGATTTTTCATTTTATGATGTGCTAAATGTTTTCTGTTGGTCAGTGATCTGGACTGCAGGCAGGCCTCTTCTCCTACGAAGTCATGCTGTTGTGACAGATGCAGTATGTCGTTTAACATTGTCTTGCTGAAATATGCAAGGCCTTCCTTGAAAGAGACGCCTGAATTGGAGCATCATGTTGCTCTAAAACCTCTATGTACTCTTCAGTATTGATGCTACCTTTCCAGATGTATAAGCTGCCCACGCCGTAGACCCTGGATGCAGCCTCATATCATCACAGAACGGTCTGCTAAAAAACGAGCTGGATTGTCCCTCTCCTCTTTAGTCCGCAGGACATGGAGTCCATGGTTTCCGAGAATAATTTCAAATCTTGTTTCATCTGACCCCAGAACAGTTTTTCATTTTGCCTCAGACCCTTTTAGATGAGCTTTGGTCCAGAGAAGACAGCGGCGGCGTGTCTGGATCGGATTCACATATTGCGTCTTTGCATGATACGGCTTTAAATTGCACAGAGGATTGTGTTCACAGACAGTGATTTCTGGAAGTGTTCCTGAGTCCAGTGACAACCAGTAGAGGATTATGCCTGTCACTAGTGCAGTGTTTCCTGAGGCCCTAAAATTAAGCACATCCAATTTCAACCTTCTGCCTTCTCTGAATCTTTGATTATCATCTGCTGTAGATGGTGGGATCTTCAATTTCCTTGCAATTTTACGTTGAGGAACATTTTTGAAATAGTTCCACAGATGTTTGTCACAGGATGGTAAACCTCTGCCCGTCTTTACATCCGAGAAGCTCTGCATCTTTGAAATTCTCCCTTTACACCCGTTGCTGTTTCTGACCTGTTGCCAGTTAACCTAATGAGTTGCTAAGTGCTCCTCCAATTCTTTTCAATTTGCTCCAGTTACTTTTCCAGCCGTATTTTTTTTTTTTTGAGAGAGATGTGCCACTGCCGTCAAAAGTCTAAACAAGCTAACACTTTTCATGAAATGGTAAAATGAGATTCAACATCTGATATGTTTACGGTCCACTGAGAATTAAATGTAGGTTGCATTCTGTTTTTATTTACATTTTACACAATGTTCCAATTTATTTGTAATTGGTGATGCATTTTGACGAACAGTAGCTCTATTGCCGCCTATGCTAAAATTAATTGTGATAATTCTGCAAACACAAACTCAAAACTGCTTCAATCCGTGTCATTAAATGAGATTTTAACGTCATTACCAACATCTATGGGTTGTTTGAACTCGGGAATGCTCCGTTAAATTAAGTTCCTATCCCTAATTGAAACGCTGTTCACTCGAATACTGTCACAAGATGATGATGAAGTATGTTCACACAAGCAAGGACAGTCAGTGTACATTAAGTTATTCACATTTGCTGCCGTTCTGGGTTTGACCTATATCAATGTCCTGGTCCATCTGAAAGGAATATCAAGCTGCAGAGTCTCTTTGCAGAGATTTAAGACTGTGACAGAAGGACAGTCATCTCTGCAGTTATCATCAATCAGACCTTTATGGATGAGTGACTAGACAGAAGTCAGTCTGGAGTAAAAAGCATATGACTGCCTGCTGGGAATCTTTGCCAAATGAACCTTACAGCTCTGAGGATGTAGTGAAAACTTCTTTTTTTTTGTATGTGAAGAAAAAAAAAAAAGCTGAAGTTTTTGGTCTGGCTGTTAGATATTGCTCACGGGGGTCAGAACAAAGACTTTCAAAGAGAACAGGCACCGCTCATCATCGAGAGTGGCAAAAAGTTTGATTTAGTTTAGTATTGAATCTTTTCAGGCAAGAGAATTGAGTCTGAGTACTTTCCAGTGTAAGAAAGACACAGATGTGCACTTTTACAATCCTCAATCAGTTAGCAACCAAAAGAGGACCAGTTATCACACGGTCACCTTCTGTAGTTTTAATGTATATTTACAGTAATATAAATTGAAAAAAAACAACTAAGCAGAATGCAATGGGCCGCTTAGTCTTGGGGTCTGCAAGTGAAAAACAGTTGCCAGATGCTAATTTAGCGTGCTGTTGTCATGATCTTTCATTCTTTTTTTCCAGTTCCTGATTCCAGTTTGGGTTCCTAAAGCAGCTTTGTTTTTAATCCTTTAAGGACCTGGATTTAGAAAAGACTAAAAGATGAACTGGGGCAAAAGGGAGAAGAATCATAGATTCTGATAAAAAGCATTTTCCTCAGAATATTTCTTTCTGTGCATGCAACACAGGCAGCCAGGTGTTCATGACACGAGGACAGCTGATGAACTGCCACCTGTGTGCCGGTATCAAACACAAAGTATTGCTCCGCCGTCTCTTAGCCACGTTCTTTGATAGGTGAGTGTAAGGAGACACACACACAAAAAAAACTTGTCTGTGTTAAAATTGTCTAATTCTCTTAGATTTGAGATCTGTGTGTGACTTCAGAACTGTTGCTGCTTTCTCAAACCAACTTTCACACTCCATCTGTGGCCATGTTGTGCAATGCGGTTAGTTGTGTGTGTTCCCATTTTGATCTTCTGTGTTTGCCTGTTGCTGACTCTGCCCCCTGGTGTTGGCTCTGTATTCCTGCAGAAACACTCTAGCCAATAGCTGTGGGACAGGTATCCGCTCTTCTACGAGTGACCCCAGCAGGAAACCCCTAGACAGCAGGGTCCTCAATGCTGTCAAACGTAAGTTTTATCTCAAAATCATCTCATGCATGTCATGAAAGTCAAACAACTTGCCTTCATGGATTTTTCTGATTTCTCTCTCTCTCTTTTACAGTCTACTGTCAAAATTTTAACCCTAACTTCAAGGAGAGTGAAATGAATGTGATTGCTGCTGATATGTGCACAAACGCGAGGCGTGTACGCAAGAGATGGCTGCCCAAGATCAAGTCCATGCTTCCTGATGGCATGGAGGTGTACCGTGCTGGGATGGGCATGGGTGCTGCTGTAGGTCTGGGCCTGGGCCTGGGCGCCCCTCAAACAGGAGTACCCCACCCCTTCGAGCCTGACTTCAAGACCCTAGAGCAGAGGCTGTATCCAGATCGGGATCGCAAAGACCCTCTCAGGACTCACCCACCTCTGACAGAAGGCAGCCCTGGGTCTGGGGCAGCTGGAGAAGATGCTGAAGGTGAAGGTGAAGCGGCAGTCCAAGAGGAACAGGGGGAGGACGAGGATGAGGCCGGGTTTGAGGGTGTAGACAGATCACTGGGGGCGCCGACTTTGATCCCGGGGGCTGATGCAAGCGACACGCCGACCGAGCAGAAGGCGGAAAGCTTTGGACAAGGCCTGAGGGTGAATGGACAGTGAATGTCCCTTTGGGTTGCCTCTCATATTGTGAAATCTTTTTAACACACGCATTTCTTTTGCTTGCTCTCAAACTAACATCTCTCCACCACTCTTTCTCCTCTGTGCTTCCTCAATGGAAATTCTTCAGAGCACTCATAGATCTTGTTACTCAGACATTTGTCGCACATGCATGCGCATGTGTGTTTTGGTGTATATTTTCCAATTGTGGAAGTACAACACTGATCGTAGAAGTAGACACAGGCATGGTCATTAGCACATTAAGAAAATCCACTCCTCTAATTTGCTCCCGTCTTATTATCCTAGGTATAAACACAGTTTTTGGGCTCTTGCAGTAATAATACAAAGGCCTGTTAAACAAATAGCTGTTATGGTTCATCATTTCGGTGCAATACAAAAGCAACAGCTGCTTTGTGGGCAGTTTATGGAGTGTGGTGTAATAGCTCGTAAAGTTTTCATTTTCTTGGAAATGTGCATTTGAAAACAGCCCACCCTTTGGAAATCCAGATCAGAGCTCCCTGCGAAGAATAATGCTGAAGAAGAGCAAATAAGACAAAATAACTGTAAAAGGTCACATACCTCCAAAGCACCTTTTGATGAAGCAACTCTTTTTTTTCTTTTTTTTTTTAACCCCTGTTAATGTATCACGTCAGTTCTTCTGACTGCATAATAAAAATTAGAAAATGTTTTTTTCCAGGAATGCTAAACTTTTCTTCATAATCCAGAAACAAATCTATCACATGCAATGGTTTTGTTCATGCATATCTGCCCGTGACTTATTGGATTAGATTCTCAATGTGATGCCTGTGTCTGCTCCAGACCACCCATTCCAACCTACCCTAACACACACACACACACACACACACACACATGCATTTACCATTCTATAATACAAACCTTTAATCTCTATACTGATGCATTCAAACACTGTCCAAAAGAAAAAAACTAAAAATCATGTTGCTTTTGAACTTTGACTGAAGGATCGTTTGAATTACAGCATCTTGGGGAAAAAACAAAGAGAGACAGAAATAATAAAATGTGCTAAAGTCCAAGCTTGCATGCATTAATACAAACAATGAATTGAAAGAAATGCTGAAAACGGCAGCAACGCCACAACCCTGCATCTAAAGATAACAGCTACTGTTGCCTGGAGCTACATGTCGTTAAAGCGCAGAATGACGTTCTCCATCTTTCTCTGGGATCTGACCTCAGTCTAACAACTATTAGAACTGGTGTAACCCCGGATTGACGATCATCGACACGTTATTACTTTGAATTTCTGTTCCTTTTGTTTGTTTTTAACTACAGACTGTGCTACCACCACGAAAAGAGAAGAATGAATCTATGGAGTAGAGAGAGGAAGTGCACTACACTGAGTGGTAGACGAAAAGAGAGAAGCACTGTTCCACCTTGATGTGATTTTATATGTACATAGACTACACAGACCTGCTTCCATCCTGTTTTTTTTTTCCTCTGTTGGGGAATGGGTGGGTGGGTAAATTATTGAATAAAACTTTTAAGAGCAGTTTATGCTGGCTTACCGCTGCATTTGCACTCAAGAAGGTTAAAGGGTGGGAAACGGAGGAGTTGGCAAAATGGACCTGTAAAGACTGCAAATTGCCACCACATCAGCCTGATTACATAATTAATCAGGCATTTGTGGCCTTGGATAGAAACAACGGGTGTCTCACGAAGACTGTTTCTATATTTTAGATGGGGGAGTAAGGTCATGCATTTGTCATGCTCGTTTTCTTTTATATTTTCTTTTTTTTGATGTCTCTTTTCATGCTGGTTGCCACGCATAGGGAGCAGTCCAAGCAATTTTTTTTAATATTTCACGCATTGATTTCATAAGATGCACTGTTGTATGTTTCCCTTGTACTTTGCTTGAATGAAAGCACATTTAATCACAAGAGCAGACCTTCCACCCCCCACCCTTTTTTTTTTCTTTGCTACTGAAATGCACAAATTAAGAGCTAAGGAAAAAGTACCGCACCTATATATGCCCCTGCTATATTTGATCTCTTTATTGATGTTTCATTGTTGTGCCACTTCTGAGGCTGGGCCAAATTCTTCCCTGTCTGTCCACCAAGTATCTTGATTCTTTAGGGTAAGCTTTAAGACGGCCCTGTAAAAGAAATCACAGGGTTATGATTGCACTAGATAATGATAATGATGTTACATTTTCTTCTTTTGAAAGACGTGTGGTCCATCATGGATAAACCAGGGCTGTGATAGAATGGCAGAGATGATTGATGAATGTAAACTGTAGCGCTGCTTTTTCAATGATCCATGTCTCTATTCAAAATAAGAAATTACAAAATCTCTTTATATTATTTAATTAAAAAAAAAAAAAAAAAAAGAAGCATAAATTGCCAAATTAGACATTTGGCATTACTGAATTTGACTGGATTCTGGCTGGATGACATTTTAACATAAACTTAAAGTTTTTTTTTAAAGCCAGTCTATGTAGCAATAACTTTCTGACCATGTGGGAGCAGCATACCAAAAGAAGGTTCATGTGTCACTAAGACACCATTCCCGCTCATTAGCACACTATTTTGTCAGTGGCTCCTTTGTCAACACAGGAGATCTATATGCTGTATCTGATTAGACGTGGTATTGCTACATAGAGTGGCTTTAAGATGATGCAAACAGGTCTTTTAATGTAATAAACAGCAGGGAGCATTTCCCTAAAACGTTCACAAATGAGCAAAGTTCAAGTAGCTATGATTTTTTTTTAATTCGAATCACAAGTGTGTCTCTTAGTAATTATATCTTAATAATCTTTTTAATTTATTCAACTTCAGTTGCTCTTGTAATTAAATAAAGACACCACCTTGTCTATTGGATCCACCCATTAATTACTGATTACACTCTTTCTTTTAAATAATTAAAAAAAAAAAAAGACATTTAGGCTTTTTTTTAAAATTAACCTACTTCTTGGTTATTACTTTAGATTACAGAAAAGCTTGCAGCTTTGTTAACCAGCCATCCAAAACTTTGAAAGCTGAACACTCCACTGTTAATCTGACCAGTGAGGGTTCATTACCTATAACTAATCATTGTTATTGTTTGCTTTTCGTTTGTTTTTGTTTTTTTTAAATCCTTCTGTTTGGTTTGACTAGTGTATTTGTAAATTTGGAAAATTCTGCGTGGCTACTAAATGTATTAAAAATGTAAGTTCAGCTCAAATAAAGTTGATGTAGTAGCTAATATAGGTCAGGAAACGTTGATAAACTCCACTGTAGGGATAAAGAAGTGTGGAGCAGTGCCTTAGATTGTGAATATGTGGGTGTGGGTATGTGCCATGACAAGAACCCTGTATAGCATAGGTTAGACCCTGATCGATTTGTTTTTTTGTTTTTTTCTTGTTTCCTTGTACATTTGTTTTTATTATTCTTCAAAATTATACTGGGAGAGCCTTAATTTATCCACATATTTTCATATTGTCTTCCATCAGGTCATTCTTGGAGAAAGAGCACTTGATCAACAGCTCCATTTAATTGAACTCATTACGCCAGAGTCAGTTGATTTAATTCAGTGGCTATTCAGCAGTAAAAGTGATACTTTGTTAGACAAACTTGTAATGTATACATATATATATA